>CALYJB010000336.1:802500-806933 GCA_944738965.1 Nebria brevicollis
TTCAACTGATGAAAGTAAAATATTTCAAAGTGTTGAAAATTTTTTTTTTTGGAAATTATTAATTTGTTTTCTAATACTCTAAAAAAGGTTAAGATTAAGTGAGAAATGTAAAAAAAATTAGGTAATATACCCTTGGAAGTTTGAAATAAATCCACTTTCACCGATTGATGTTCAACTGATGAAAGTAAAATATTTCAAAGTGTTGAAAAATTTATTTTGGAAATTATTATGTTTGTTTTTCTAATACTCTAAAGAAGGTTTAGATTAAGTGAGAAATGTAAAAAAAATTAAGTAATATACCCTTGGAAGTTTGAAATAAATCCACTTTCACCAATTGATGTTCAACTGATGAAAGTAAAATATTTCAAAGTGTTGAAAATTTTTTTTTTTGGAAATTATTAATTTGTTTTCTAATACTCTAAAGAAGGTTAAGATTAAGTGAGAAATGTAAAAAAAATTAGGTAAAATACCCTTGGAAGTTTGAAATAAATCCACTTTCACCAATTGATGTTCAACTGATGAAAGTAAAATATTTCAAAGTGTTGAAATTTTTTTTTTTTGGAAATTATTAATTTGTTTTCTAATACTCTAAAGAAGGTTAAGATTAAGTGAGAAATGTAAAAAAAATTAGGTAATATACCCTTGGAAGTTTGAAATAAATCCACTTTCACCGATTGATGTTCAACTGATGAAAGTAAAATATTTCAAAGTGTTGAAAAAATTTTTTTTGGAAATTATTAATTTGTTTTTCTAATACTCTAAAGAAGGTTTAGATTAAGTGAGAAATGTAAAAAAAATTAGGTAAAATACCCTTGGAAGTTTGAAATAAATCCACTTTCACCAATTGATGTTCAACTGATGAAAGTAAAATATTTCAAAGTGTTGAAAATTTTTTTTTGGAAATTATTATGTTTGTTTTTCTAATACTCTAAAGAAGGTTTAGATTAAGTGAGAAATGTAAAAAAAATTAGGTAAAATACCCTTGGAAGTTTGAAATAAATCCACTTTCACCAATTGATGTTCAACTGATGAAAGTAAAATATTTCAAAGTGTTGAAAATTTTTTTTTTTGGAAATTATTAATTTGTTTTCTAATACTCTAAAGAAGGTTAAGATTAAGTGAGAAATGTAAAAAAAATTAGGTAAAATACCCTTGGAAGTTTGAAATAAATCCACTTTCACCAATTGATGTTCAACTGATGAAAGTAAAATATTTCAAAGTGTTGAAAATTTTTTTTTGGAAATTATTATGTTTGTTTTTCTAATACTCTAAAGAAGGTTTAGATTAAGTGAGAAATGTAAAAAAAATTAGGTAATATACCCTTGGAAGTTTGAAATAAATCCACTTTCACCAATTGATGTTCAACTGATGAAAGTAAAATATTTCAAAGTGTTGAAATTTTTTTTTTGGAAATTATTATGTTTGTTTTTCTAATACTCTATAGAAGTTTTAGATTAAGTGAGAAATGTAAAAAAATCTAGGTAAAATACCCTTGGAAGTTTGAAATAAATCCACTTTCACCAATTGATGTTCAACTGATGAAAGTAAAATATTTCAAAGTGTTGAAAATTTTTTTTTTTGGAAATTATTAATTTGTTTTCTAATACTCTAAAGAAGGTTAAGATTAAGTGAGAAATGTAAAAAAAATTAGGTAATATACCCTTGGAAGTTTGAAATAAATCCACTTTCACCAATTGATGTTCAACTGATGAAAGTAAAATATTTCAAAGTGTTGAAAAATTTATTTTGGAAATTATTATGTTTGTTTTTCTAATACTCTAAAGAAGGTTTAGATTAAGTGAGAAATGTAAAAAAAATTAGGTAATATACCCTTGGAAGTTTGAAATAAATCCACTTTCACCAATTGATGTTCAACTGATGAAAGTAAAATATTTCAAAGTGTTGAAAAATTTATTTTGGAAATTATTATGTTTGTTTTTCTAATACTCTAAAGAAGGTTAAGATTAAGTGAGAAATGTAAAAAAAATTAGGTAAAATACCCTTGGAAGTTTGAAATAAATCCACTTTCACCGATTGATGTTCAACTGATGAAAGTAAAATATTTCAAAGTGTTGAAAAAATTTTTTTTGGAAATTATTAATTTGTTTTTCTAATACTCTAAAGAAGGTTTAGATTAAGTGAGAAATGTAAAAAAAATTAGGTAAAATACCCTTGGAAGTTTGAAATAAATCCACTTTCACCAATTGATGTTCAACTGATGAAAGTAAAATATTTCAAAGTGTTGAAAATTTTTTTTTGGAAATTATTATGTTTGTTTTTCTAATACTCTATAGAAGTTTTAGATTAAGTGAGAAATGTAAAAAAATCTAGGTAAAATACCCTTGGAAGTTTGAAATAAATCCACTTTCACCAATCGTACTTTCACCGATTGATGTTCAACTGATGAAAGTAAAATATTTCAAAGTGTTGAAAATTTTTTTTTGGAAATTATTATGTTTGTTTTTCTAATACTCTAAAGAAGGTTTAGATTAAGTGAGAAATGTAAAAAAATCTAGGTAATATACCCTTGGAAGTTTGAAATAAATCCACTTTCACCAATCGTACTTTCACCGATTGATGTTCAACTGATGAAAGTAAAATATTTCAAAGTGTTGAAATTTTTTTTTTGGAAATTATTAAATTTTTTTTACTAATGCCCTAAAGGAGTATAAGGTTAAGTGAGTAATGCAAAAAAAATTAGGTAAAATACCCTTGGAAGTTTGAAATAAATCCACTTTCACCAATCGTACTTTCACCGATTGATGTGTGATTGGTGAAACAAAAATTTTTTCTAAGTTTTTCGAAAATTTTTTTTAAAATAAATAAATTCTTTTTTAATACAACGTAAAGGACACCCATTGATTTAGATTAAAATAAAAAAAATTAGGTAAAATATCTTTGGTACTGGAAAAAACGTCTACTTTCACCGATCGCACTTTTTCAAAAAGGTCGTTTTTCGGGACCACGCAGCCCATTTAAAGATGGCGGAAAGTGCACCGTCGCTGCCGGCCAACAAAATCGCACTCGGACTTTTTTCAAATTAGGTCTGTCAAGGGTACCAAAATGACTTTAGGAGAGCAAAATCAGAAAAATTCATTTTTCTGATTTTGAAAGAGGAATTTAAATATGCTGTCAGATATTGTCTACGGACATTAAAACTCGAGATACAGGCATTTTGTGAGATATTTTGAATCATTCATGACTCTAAGTACGCACAATTGACCCATGTCGTATCCGTTTTGGTTCGGGCAAGCGACCATCTCTCCCTCTGATCGCTTGTCGGGTATGGCTTGAATAATTCTGAGTGGAAAATTTTTTTTTTTTTTTCGCACAATATATCAAAATTATCAAGAAAAAGTGAAATTTACAAGTTTGCCCAAAGGGCACTAGTAAATAATTTTAAAGTTCAATAGTGAACTGTAGGCCGTGCCATGATCTGTTTGAACGATAATTATAATTTTCCTGTGTGGACATTGGGTAATCGTTACGAGCACGCGAAATGCTATGCTGGGTACTGGGCACTAGTAATGTGTAACAACACACTCACACGCAACACACAAGAACGTGCTGATGGTGGGTCTATTCTTGTTGCTGTTGTTGACGCTGATGTTGCTGTTTGTTGCATCGACATACTTACTATGTGTGACTAGGAGAAGTGTTGAAAATCTCAGTCGTTGTCGTGTACACCATACTACCAGATAACGATCGATCTATCGTCTCTTGCGGCTCACTGTGTTTATCTTACATATATATGTATATACATCTCTGCAACGGTAAAAGCGGCAAATGTTTGTGACATTTACAATAATGTAGACTAGGGCGCACTAGCACTGTCGACTCACTTGTGTTTGCCAATAAAAACCTGACCAGTAAGACTTATACTATAGTAAATAACACGACGCTAGAACGAGACATCGTTCCACTTATTTGTTGTGTGAGTGTTACCGTACACTACTGAATTTTTATAAGGATTGATTGTACAAAAAAGTACGCGAGGCTCTCTCACACGTCTATTAATAAAGGGATTGAACGATAGACACATGCAAGTGTGTAGAGACCTCAATAAATGTTGGGGGAATATAGGTGGCGAAATAACACAGTCGTTGTCGTGTACACCATACTACCAGATTACGATCGATCTATCGTCTCTTGCGGCTCACTGTGTTTATCTTACATATATATATGTATATACATCTCTGCAACGGTAAAAGCGGCAAATGTTTGTGACATTTACAATAATGTAGACTAGGGCGCACTAGCACTGTCGACTCACTTGTGTTTGCCAATAAAAACCTGACCAGTAAGACTTATACTATAGTAAATAACACGACGCTAGAACGAGACATCGTTCCTCTTATTTGTTGTGTGAGTGTTACCGTACACTACTGAATTGTTATAAGAATTGATTGTACAAAAAAGTACGCGAGGCTCTC
>CALYJB010000337.1:0-15000 GCA_944738965.1 Nebria brevicollis
GTTGTTGTTGATGATGATATATCTATATAGAGGAGACAAACACAGTGTTTCATATATATGTCACATAATGATGTATATAAAAATGTTATACCTCTTTTTGTAAATATATTTTTATATATTCAAATTTTTCCTCACCATAACAGCACCTATATACAGAGTGATATGTGCGTACCGACAGATAGACGAGATATATATAGAAAAGTGATGTATTGTGATAATACGTTGATACTCACCACACGAACACATATCGCAGCAAACTAACTTACATACATACATACATACATAGCAGCACAAACATCCACACACACACATAATCATCACATCAATCACAATCAAGGTTAATGCATTCTTTAGATGATTTGTATGGGGATGTGTATTGTGTTGCTGCTGCTGTTCTTGTTGTTGTTGTTGTGCGAGGATGTGTAAGAGCAGCGCGTGCGTTATTTTCTATATGCAATGAATGTATATATATATCAAATATTATAAAAATGTATATATGTATTTTTATGTATCTCTTTCTCAACACTCATCAATTTCGTATTTGTATATATAGTGTTTTTTCTATATAGCATTTGATTGAAACACACCAACATCAACATCGGATTTCTCCTAGGGCTTAGGATCGACTGACTCGTGTGCAACAGCTGTTCACACGAAACCCTTCTCCACGTCAGTCCTCCAGGGTCTCGCTGGAGTATTTGCTACTACCACCAAGATCTGCACCGACGGCGGCTCCAGATGGGCTCACGCCCAATCCTTCTGCGCTCACCGCCGCGACCATCCTACTCATCGTGACATAACGGTGCTCGACCACGCGTACGCAGTTAACAAAACATCCGAATTGCCACGACGGTAGAGTATAAGCATGACACTTTAGCGCCATCCATTTTCAGGGCTAGTAACTTCGGCAGGTGAGTTGTTACACACTCCTTGGCGGATTCCGACTTCCATGGCCACCGTCCTGCTGTCTTAAGTTACCAACGCCTTTCATGGTATCCCATAAGTGTCAATTTTGGCGCTTTAACTCTACGTTTGGTTCATCCCACAGCGCCAGTTCTGCTTACCAAAAGTGGCCCACTTGGCATTCATTGATCCGATCTCCGGCTTCATGCGTTAAGCAAGCCGGAGATCTCACCCATTTAAAGTTTGAGAATAGGTTGAGGCCGTTTCGACCCCAATGCCTCTAATCATTCGCTTTACGGATGAGACTCATTCACAATTTTGTGTTATTCAATCGAATGCCAGCTATCCTGAGGGAAACTTCGGATGGAACCAGCTACTAGATGGTTCGATGAGTCTATCGCCGCTTATACCAAGTTCTTACGATCGATTTGCACGTCAGAATCGCTACGGACTTCCATCAGGGTTTCCCCTGACTTCATCCTGACCTGGCATAGGTCACCATCTTTCGGGTCCCAGCGTGTACGCTCTAGATCCGCCCCAACTCGCAATGAGTGTGAGGGACGGTCCGGGAGTGCGAGGCTTCACCGACAATTGGGAAGCCCATCTTCCCTTAGTTTATGTAAAATTATAAACTTTTACTTTCATTTCGCCTTTAGGTTTAGTTTGTGTATCTGACCCAATGACTCGCGTACATGCTAGACTCCTTGGTCCGTGTTTCAAGACGGGTCCTGAAAGTACCCAAAGCTCAGACGTCGCCGACGGGTGACGCGGGATCGGTTACATAGCCCATGCGACCAACAGTAATGCGAGTGCGGAATCGGCACCAGTCCAATTTCCACGGTCTACACAGAGTTTACTTGTCACAGGGTGTGAAAACGCTCCGCTACAAAAGAGCAGCGACCCACCACCTGACGGTTTCTACCATCGAGTCACCTGCCGGGATACCGCTAAGGTCTGTGCGACAACAGGCACGCTACTGCGAATAAACTCAGCAAACGGTGTTGCCGTACAGGCTGTCCTTATAGCGCGGATACCATAGACAAGTGCCCAATGGGTCGCGACGCATCTACTAGGATAGAAATGCACACCTCCTGCAGTAAACAGCACTGATAACGGGGCGTCCAGCACTACAACGGCGCGAACCGAGGCAGCACGAAGACGTCCCATGTAAAACGTTACCAGTGTGCTACCACAGGCGAGGTGATTGAATCTCTCCCTTCGAATAGTTCGGGTTTCTCAGGTTTACCCCTGAACGGTTTCACGTACTATTGAACTCTCTCTTCAAAGTTCTTTTCAACTTTCCCTCACGGTACTTGTTCGCTATCGGTCTCGTGGTTATATTTAGCCTTAGATGGAGTTTACCACCCACTTAGAGCTGCACTCTCAAGCAACCCGACTCTAAGGAGAAACCCACCCGGACGTGGTAACGGTCACTACGGGCCTGGCACCCTCTATGGGTGTGTGGCCCCGTTCAAGAAGGACTTGGACACGTTACACACTTACCGCGTTAACTGGGCTCTCCTAAACACCACATTGCCCTGTAGCCGTTTCCGACTACGGGCTTCGGTGCTGGGCTTTTCCCTGTTCGCTCGCCGCTACTAAGGGAATCCTTGTTAGTTTCTTTTCCTCCGCTTAGTAATATGCTTAAATTCAGCGGGTAGTCACACCTGCTCTGAGGTCGCATAAATAAATATAGATATAGATATATATTAATATATTTCTATTATATATTATTAAAAACTTTCACGATATATGCTATATCGTTATCAGAGAATACAAGTTGCACATACACACAGAACACGTATTACGTTTCCTGCACTCATAATGTACAAAAACCATTATAAACACACACATCGTAATCAACAGGCAGGTCCGAGAGACAATATGTGCAATATGTGTAGTTGTTGGTTTCGTAACACTCGGCCTCTTTGACATTTTTTTGGTGTATAACATACACACACACACACACACAAAATAAAAAAACACTCATATAGAAAAAGATATCTCAATTGACACCACCTCTACGTCTCAAGTAGACGACCCAAACTCACACCAGTCGTCACCATAAATTCTCTAACCACGGCATATATCACACATCATAACCAAATAGCCAATACAGTTTATGTAGAATATAACTATAGACGTATTATGAAGGAGTGGTGGTGATCTACACCACCATCACCAACATGACTGCACGAACAAATTTGCTATATAGTGTATATTGGAATATCTCAAGTGGCCGTCACATTTGTAGTTTACATAGATTTTCAGTGTATTAGAATCATCATCCGCATGCAGCATACAATAACGATACACTTTTTTTTTTGACGTAAGTTACGGACAGAGTATAGTGAGAACATGAACAACGTCAGGTCACTTACACTCTACATCATCGCAAACAGTGTATATAGTTAGGTAAAGAGAGTGATCGCGTGTAAAAGGTCTTGATCGGTATAGGGGGCAACTACAACAGCAACAACATTTTTCGTATATATTTCCCCACATACAAATATACTACACAAACTGCCTCAGAATTGTATTGTATAACGGAGAGTGTGACAAATGTTAGATATATAATTTAAGTGAACATACACAACAACACAACAACACATATATATATGTATAATGTGTGATTTTGTAAACTGATCTGTGCTATATAGTTCAAAGCAAACACTGTGCGCTTAAATGTTGAACGTAACAATTTGTATGAGTAGGGACGCTTGGTCTTTGCTTGAACGACCACTGGAATCGTGTAAGTGTGCACAAGTATACGTACGAGTAGTAGTAAACTTGTTTAATTGCACAAATACAGAGACACTGGGACACGTCCAGACCGATTGTATACTCTTGTTACTTAACACACACACAGTGAGTGACAGTGAACACACAGTTTTAACATTCACAACACAATATAGTAATATATAATATATATTTATATATAGTGTGTGTTTGCGTGCAGAGATTCCCTCTAATAACTAACATTGCACTAGCATCTCCTCAATAAACTCCCACAGCGTATTGATAGTAATATACTTTATATAGATATGTGGGTGTGTATAGAAATATAAAAACATTGGAGTGATGATGTTGCCACAAGTTCCTATAACCCTGCCATACAAGAGACTTCTAAATTTGAACACTCACTTACAGAACAACTGTTCTCATAATGATAATAATGATATTATTATGTATATTATGTGATAATGTAAAGACGGACGAGCGCTACCCACTCTGGTCACACTCTGGCCGCACAGCATTAATACGTAAAGACACACTAAAATGTGTGTAAAGTTATACGAGTATGCGATGTTTAATATATAAATGTGATAATAATACGACTATGCGTTCTCTAGCGTTTGTGCCGTTGACTTGAGACCGATATATACACACAAATTGTATTGGCATATACGGCTTGGTTTCTTTCTTTCTATATAGTTATTTATAATAGCTATAAATATGATATAAAGTGTAGTATAGAGAGTAAAATATTATGGTTTCTAGTGGTGTGTAGGACGACACACACGAGACGACAGTGATGTCGATATCTATGATTTTTCTATAATATTAGAGTGAATTTATATATGTATGTATTAATGTATATATATATGCTAGTACCATGACAGAAGAGGCTTCTCTTTGTGAAACTACTGACAACAACAACAGCAGCAGCAGCACACTGACTACTACGGTGTTGTCGGATTGTGTTTTGGTCTATTATGTACGAGTACAAGTCACACGCGTGTGTGTATGTGTTTGAGTATCTTAATAACACATATACGCTACCGGTTAGGTTTGCGACGAACTGTATCAACATATAACACATCAGATGCCCGCGCGTCTATAGCGCTTGACAAGTGAGTGGTGTTTTACTACTCAGTCGCCGCTCACCTTCTATTTAAGGAACCGGGCTGGGTTTGGTATATTAAACTGTATACATGTTTAAAAAAGTCCCAGTCCACAGAGTGTTCTCTGTATATCTAAATATATTCCAATATATTGAATATTGATAATAAATAAAATAATACACATATTCACTACGGGGACTCCTCTGTCACACAGAGTAGAGTACAGACTATGAAATGGTGGTGTGTTGTGTTTTGTAGGTGTGTGTGTGTGTGTATATTGTACGTCTGCGAGTGCAAAATCACAGACGCACACACATCATCTACAACATCAACCGGCAAACACACAAACATCAACCAGCCACACGCACAGACGGCAGAACAATTTTATACATCAGAATAACCCCAACGCCGGATACCCAACATCGCCTGACATCTATTACACAGCAACACATAACCACCGGTGTGTGTGTGTGTGCGCCGTGAATCTGCTCGCGTTGTCTGTATACTCGAACTACTGTGTGTTGTGTGTGTGCGCATGTGTGTGTACTGTTGTTTAATCAAGTACATGTTAGAGACAGAGTGTTTTCCTCTGTCTAAATTTAGTAGCAATGATTGAACGCGAATACAAAACAGCAACAGCAGCAACAGCAACAGCAGCAGCAGCAACAGAAGCAACAGCAGAGACAGCAGAAACACACACACACACTAGTGGTGGCAGCGGTGTATACTGAAGACCGGCAGTCTGGTAATTGTAATACGACCCTCAGCCAGGCGTAGTCCAGGAACAGTATCCGAGGACCGCAATATGCGTTCGAAATGTCGATGTTCATGTGTCCTGCAGTTCACAAGTTGACGCGCATTTAGCTGCGTTCTTCATCGACCCACGAGCCGAGTGATCCACCGTTCAGGGTTATATTTGTTAGGATTATAATAATATTCATTCATTTTCCGCCACACACAATTCTTTATTGATCATCATCATCAACAGCATAATAATAATAATAATAAAAAATTTTTGTATAATAATGGTCACCACACACAGACACATATTATATGTGTCACCGATCAGACACTAACCACTCACCACTGCCCCCCCAATTGTAAATGTGTAAGGCCGAGTCAAAACCTTACACACACATTATATTCATATATATGTATATATATATATATATATATATATAGCAAATGGCTATCGTCCACTGGTGCGACGATTGAGTGACTAGCCGTCGTCGGTGACTTATTCTTGCGTGTTGCGTGTGAGTGTGTTGTTACAAATAACTAGTCCCTACTAGCGCAAACTGGCCTGTGTGTACTGCATTATCACCGCACGTCTCTCTATCTGCTGTGCGAGTCAATGTGTGTCTTTTCTCACCACTTAAATTTAATGATGTACAGAGCAGACCGTGTCCCTCGTCTGCTAGTGGTAGAAAAGACATCACCACAACAGTATTTTATAAATATGTAGAGACCGTCACAGCGATGGGTCAGACAGACACACAAAACTAGTCGTCGCACAATAAGTGTAATTGTCGATGCAACAAACAGCAACATCAGCGTCAACAACAGCAACAAGAATAATTTTTGATAATTTCCGGGGGTTTCTTTTAATAGATGTGTGAGTGTGGATGTACGAGGGGGTAACATACACAACATCACCTAACACTCAGTGCTATATAACGGTTATCCCTATATGTTTATATACGTTATTGGCCAATGAGTGGTGATACACACAAACATCACACGTATATACCTCACATACAACACATACAACCTATCAACACTGTTGGACACTTTCACAAGCAATTACCCCGTGACTCGGTGTTAGGCTCTGTTTACTGGTGCATACACAGATTCAAACCTAACAATCACAAACCGCGGTGCGCATACACGTTTCCATGTCATATCGCGAGAGGCTTCTGTGTTGTGCGTAGTGAGGTGTGTGAGAAAGTTTGTGTATATCGATTTGTCTCATTATCGTTGTACGACATCTCGTCCTCTTCCAAACCACACACCCATACCATACTATACCATACCATACGATATACCATACATAACCACAACACAAATCTAAATATATATGTACATTTTACATTTCTCAACATACACAGTCAGCACACACAGCTCGTGTGTTTGTCAGTCAGTGTAGATCGATATAATATATATATGATGTGTGCGTTATGTATATAATGTATATATTATAAATGCTAAGTATGTTGATGGATAATATAGAGAAGATAAGAGTAACGTGAGATGAAGCCACCATCATCATCATCATCATCATCATCTTCAGTGCCACCAATATTATACACATATAAAAATGTATATTATAAAATATCACATTTTCACTCTGTCCCCCTGTTTACGAAATTTTATTATGTGGACTGTTTAGGATCAAGTGTCCGGTCGTTACAGAGAGTGTATATGGTGTTGCCCGTGCACATTTCTCAATTTTTATTTATATATTTGTTTCTTTCTTTAGAGACACAGTAATGATCCTTCCGCAGGTTCACCTACGGAAACCTTGTTACGACTTTTACTTCCTCTAAATGATCAAGTTCGGTCATCTTCCCAGCGACATCGGCAAATGTCGAAACGCCGGCCGAGTACCAGTCCGAAGACCTCACTAAATCATTCAATCGGTAGTAGCGACGGGCGGTGTGTACAAAGGGCAGGGACTTAATCAACACGAGTTTATGACTCGCGCTTACTGGGAATTCCTCGTTCATGGGGAATAATTGCAATCCCCAATCCCTAGCACGAAGGAGGTTCAGCGGGTTACCCGGACCATTCGGCCAGGGAAGACACGCTGATTCCTTCAGTGTAGCGCGCGTGCGGCCCAGAACATCTAAGGCATCACAGACCTGTTATTGCTCAATCTCATACGGCTATAAGCCGTTTGTCCCTCTAAGAAGATTAAAATGTACGCCGGTAGTAAAAACCACAACATTCCGCCCGCACGAAGCCGCAAAATGCTCGCACAGTGTATGAACACCGATTGAAACACCGACGAACAAACGTACGGTTAGTACGGAAGATGTGAGCCTTCGAGATACCGGTAGAGTACGCCTATTTAGCAGGCTAGAGTCTCGTTCGTTATCGGAATTAACCAGACAAATCGCTCTACCAACTAAGAACGACCATGCACCACCACCCACCGAATCAAGAAAGAGCTATCAATCTGTCAATCCTTCCGGTGTCCGGGCCTGGTGAGGTTCCCCGTGTTGAGTCAAATTAAGCCGCAGGCTCCACTCCTTGTGGTGCCCTTCCGTCAATTCCTTTAAGTTTCAGCTTTGCAACCATACTTCCCCCGGAACCCAAAAGCTTTGGTTTCCCGGAAGCTGCCCGTCGAGTCATCGGAGGAACATCGACGGATCGCTAGCTGGCATCGTTTATGGTCAGAACTAGGGCGGTATCTGATCGCCTTCGAACCTCTGACTTTCGTTCTTGATTAATGAAAACATTTTTGGCAAATGCTTTCGCTTCTGTCCGTCTTGCGACGATCCAAGAATTTCACCTCTAACGTCGCAATACGAATGCCCCCATCCGTCCCTATTAATCATTACCTCGGGGTTCCGAAAACCAACAAAATAGAACCGAGGTCCTGTTCCATTATTCCATGCACATAGTATTCAGGCGAAATTTTAGCCTGCTTTGAGCACTCTAATTTGTTCAAAGTAAACGTGCCGGCCCGCCTCGACACTCAATTAAGAGCACCGCGACAGGATTTAAAAAAGTCGGAAGGATCACCGAGCACCCGGGAATTCTGTACGCGCGTTATGCACGCACAGACCCCAGACAATACTGAGCGATTGGTCTTCCACCGGCAGGACGTCCCGTGAGACGTGCCAGTTAGCACCGCGGGCGGTGAACCGACAGCACGGGACACAGATTCAACTACGAGCTTTTTAACCGCAACAACTTTAATATACGCTATTGGAGCTGGAATTACCGCGGCTGCTGGCACCAGACTTGCCCTCCAATTGGTCCTTGTTAAAGGATTTAAAGTGTACTCATTCCGATTACGGGGCCTCGGATGAGTCCCGTATCGTTATTTTTCGTCACTACCTCCCCGTGCCGGGAGTGGGTAATTTGCGCGCCTGCTGCCTTCCTTGGATGTGGTAGCCGTTTCTCAGGCTCCCTCTCCGGAATCGAACCCTGATTCCCCGTTACCCGTTACAACCATGGTAGGCGCAGAACCTACCATCGACAGTTGATAAGGCAGACATTTGAAAGATGCGTCGCCGGTGCAAGACCGTACGATCAGCATAAAGTTATTCAGAGTCACCAAATAGGGCGACGAACAGACAGCAGTGCCTGCCCGCCGATTGGTTTTGATCTAATAAAGCACTCCTTCCATCTCTGGTCGGAGCTCTGTTTGCGTGTATTAGCTCTAGAATTACCACAGTTATCCAAGTAAATGTGTGTACGATCTAAGGAACCATAACTGATTTAATGAGCCTTTCGCGGTTTCACCTTATTTTGGCTTGTACTGAGACATGCATGGCTTAATCTTTGAGACAAGCATATGACTACTGGCAGGATCAACCAGGGAGTTTGTCACAATCACATATAAAAATTGCATAATTTTTTTGGAAATGGTGTTTGTTTTTTTTTATATATATATATATATATATATATATATATAATATATACGAGAGACACCGGTATCGAAAATTTACTTTCTGGCATACCGGGCTACGTAAAATTTTTCATATAAAATTTCTATATAAATATATATCTACACACTTTTATTACGTGTTTGTTGTAGACAGGCCCACACAGGTCCCAATCATCACATCATACACACTATAAAAACCAACCACACAGGTTCGACACACACTCACACACACAAACACAACACCCAGTAGTGAGTGTATGGGGTGTGTGGTGTCTAGATATATATATTTACTATATTTCGATTTTATTAATATTATTTGAGAGTTCAAATAATCTCTTCCGTACTCGTCGCTAGATTTAAAGCGCCAGTGTTTCAGAGAATTATCGTGTATCGTGTATATATCTTTAATATATGTATATATTAACATACAAGAGGATCGAACGTCTCTCGTTCTAGCGTCGTGTTATTATTTTACTATATAGTGTCCAACTACTCTGGTCGGGGTTACTGACTGACAACGCGCGTGAATCGACAGTGCTATTGCGCCCTGTCTACATTATTATAAACGTCACGAACGCTTGCCACGTTAACCGTTGCAGAGAGATGTATATATATATAGTAGTAGTAGGAAACACAGTGAGCCGCAAGACACGATAGTGTCGATCGTAATCTGTTAGTATATTATTAAAGATACTATTCTCGCTCGGAACGTAGAGAGTCATTGCATAGTAACCGTATGTTTCAGAGAACATAGTCGGGCTAATTTTTTATTATATCTTTAACTGCATTTAGTAGAGGTTTACGTAGTCAGAACGTTTCCCCGCAGTTATGCTGTATACCAACGCCTACTCCAAGCACACAAAAGTGTACTCAGAGCACCATATGTTTTTAGAGTTGCCACGACGTCCGATATGGGTCGTGGCAACAATTTTTATATATATATATAATATATATATATATATATATATATATATATATATATATATATATATATCCAAGTTAAAAACCGTACAGTATGCTTCACACAGAAGCCATACGAACAAACGGAAATAATTTTTATATATACATAATTTCTCTAGACAAAGTTTTTTCTGAGAGCCATTGCATGGTAAAAACCGTATAGTATGTTTCACACAGAACCCATACATAACAAACGGATATGAAAATTATATCTTTAACTGCATTTAGTGGAGGTTTACGTTGGTCAGAACGTTTCCCCGCAGTTATGCAGTATACCAACGCCTACTCCAAGCACACAACGTGTGTCTCTGAGTGTAAGGGAGTGCAACACACACAGTATTTTTTTCCCTACACACATAAGCAAACACGCTACTGTACTCAGAGCACCAATAGTTTTTAGAGTTGCCACGGGCGTCCGATATCGGTCGAGGCCACAATTTTTTATATAATACTATCATCGCGTACTCTTTGTACAATCATCTTATAACAATTCAGTAGTGTACGGTAACACTCACACAACAAATAAGAGGAACGATGTCTCGTTCTAGCGTCGTGTTATTTACTATAGTATAAGTCTTACTGGTCAGTTTTTATTGGCAAACACAAGTGAGTCGACAGTGCTAGTGCGCCCTAGTCTACATTATTGTAAATGTCACAAACATTTGCCGCTTTTACCGTTGCAGAGATGTATATACATATATATATGTAAGATAAACACAGTGAGCCGCAAGAGACGATAGATCGATCGTATCTGGTAGTATGGTGTACACGACAACGACTGTGTTATTTCGCCACCTATATTCCCCCAACATTTATTGAGGTCTCTACACACTTGCATGTGCCTATCGTTCAATCCCTTTATTAATAGACGTGTGAGAGAGCCTCGCGTACTTTTTTGTACAATCAATTCTTATAACAATTCAGTAGTGTACGGTAACACTCACACAACAAATAAGAGGAACGATGTCTCGTTCTAGCGTCGTGTTATTTACTATAGTATAAGTCTTACTGGTCAGGTTTTTATTGGCAAACACAAGTGAGTCGACAGTGCTAGTGCGCCCTAGTCTACATTATTGTAAATGTCACAAACATTTGCCGCTTTTACCGTTGCAGAGATGTATATACATATATATATGTAAGATAAACACAGTGAGCCGCAAGAGACGATAGATCGATCGTAATCTGGTAGTATGGTGTACACGACAACGACTGTGTTATTTCGCCACCTATATTCCCCCAACATTTATTGAGGTCTCTACACACTTGCATGTGCCTATCGTTCAATCCCTTTATTAATAGACGTGTGAGAGAGCCTCGCGTACTTTTTTGTACAATCAATTCTTATAACAATTCAGTAGTGTACGGTAACACTCACACAACAAATAAGAGGAACGATGTCTCGTTCTAGCGTCGTGTTATTTACTATAGTATAAGTCTTACTGGTCAGGTTTTTATTGGCAAACACAAGTGAGTCGACAGTGCTAGTGCGCCCTAGTCTACATTATTGTAAATGTCACAAACATTTGCCGCTTTTACCGTTGCAGAGATGTATATACATATATATGTAAGATAAACACAGTGAGCCGCAAGAGACGATAGATCGATCGTTATCTGGTAGTATGGTGTACACGACAACGACTGAGATTTTCAACACTTCTCCTAGTCACACATAGTAAGTATGTCGATGCAACAAACAGCAACATCAGCGTCAACAACAGCAACAAGAATAGACCCACCATCAGCACGTTCTTGTGTGGTTGCGTGTGAGTGTGTTGTTACACATTACTAGTGCCCAGTACCCAGCATAGCATTTCGCGTGCTCGTAACGATTACCCAATGTCCACACAGGAAAATTATAATTATCGTTCAAACAGATCATGGCACGGCCTACAGTTCACTATTGAACTTTAAAATTATTTACTAGTGCCCTTTGGGCAAACTTGTAAATTTCACTTTTTCTTGATAATTTTGATATATTGTGCGAAAAAAAAAAAAAATTTTCCACTCAGAATTATTCAAGCCATACCCGACAAGCGATCAGAGGGAGAGATGGTCGCTTGCCCGAACCAAAACGGATACGACATGGGTCAATTGTGCGTACTTAGAGTCATGAATGATTCAAAATATCTCACAAAATGCCTGTATCTCGAGTTTTAATGTCCGTAGACAATATCTGACAGCATATTTAAATTCCTCTTTCAAAATCAGAAAAATGAATTTTTCTGATTTTGCTCTCCTAAAGTCATTTTGGTACCCTTGACAGACCTAATTTGAAAAAAGTCCGAGTGCGATTTTGTTGGCCGGCAGCGACGGTGCACTTTCCGCCATCTTTAAATGGGCTGCGTGGTCCCGAAAAACGACCTTTTTGAAAAAGTGCGATCGGTGAAAGTAGACGTTTTTTCCAGTACCAAAGATATTTTACCTAATTTTTTTTATTTTAATCTAAATCAATGGGTGTCCTTTACGTTGTATTAAAAAAGAATTTATTTATTTTAAAAAAAATTTTCGAAAAACTTAGAAAAAATTTTTGTTCACCAATCACACATCAATCGGTGAAAGTACGATTGGTGAAAGTGGATTTATTTCAAACTTCCAAGGGTATTTTACCTAATTTTTTTTGCATTACTCACTTAACCTTATACTCCTTTAGGGCATTAGTAAAAAAAATTTAATAATTCCAAAAAAAAATTTCAACACTTTGAAATATTTTACTTTCATCAGTTGAACATCAATCGGTGAAAGTACGATTGGTGAAAGTGGATTTATTTCAAACTTCCAAGGGTATATTACCTAGATTTTTTTACATTTCTCACTTAATCTAAACCTTCTTTAGAGTATTAGAAAAACAAACATAATAATTTCCAAAAAAAAATTTTCAACACTTTGAAATATTTTACTTTCATCAGTTGAACATCAATCGGTGAAAGTGGATTTATTTCAAACTTCCAAGGGTATATTACCTAATTTTTTTTACATTTCTCACTTAATCTAAACCTTCTTTAGAGTATTAGAAAAACAAACATAATAATTTCCAAAAAAAATTTTTCAACACTTTGAAATATTTTACTTTCATCAGTTGAACATCAATTGGTGAAAGTGGATTTATTTCAAACTTCCAAGGGTATTTTACCTAATTTTTTTTACATTTCTCACTTAATCTAAACCTTCTTTAGAGTATTAGAAAAACAAATTAATAATTTCCAAAAAAAAATTTTCAACACTTTGAAATATTTTACTTTCATCAGTTGAACATCAATCGGTGAAAGTGGATTTATTTCAAACTTCCAAGGGTATATTACTTAATTTTTTTTACATTTCTCACTTAATCTAAACCTTCTTTAGAGTATTAGAAAAACAAACATAATAATTTCCAAAATAAATTTTTCAACACTTTGAAATATTTTACTTTCATCAGTTGAACATCAATTGGTGAAAGTGGATTTATTTCAAACTTCCAAGGGTATATTACCTAATTTTTTTTACATTTCTCACTTAATCTAAACCTTCTTTAGAGTATTAGAAAAACAAACATAATAATTTCCAAAATAAAAATTTCAACACTTTGAAATATTTTACTTTCATCAGTTGAACATCAATTGGTGAAAGTGGATTTATTTCAAACTTCCAAGGGTATTTTACCTAGATTTTTTTACATTTCTCACTTAATCTAAAACTTCTATAGAGTATTAGAAAAACAAACATAATAATTTCCAATAAATTTTTCAACACTTTGAAATATTTTACTTTAATCAGTTTGAACATCAATCGGTGAAAGTGGATTTATTTCAAACTTCCAAGGGTATATTACCTAATTTTTTTTACATTTCTCACTTAATCTTAACCTTTTTTAGAGTATTAGAAAACAAATTAATAATTTCCAAAAAAAAAATTTTCAACACTTTGAAATATTTTACTTTCATCAGTTGAAAGTACGATTGGTGAAAGTGGATTTATTTCAAACTTCCAAGGGTATTTTACCTAGATTTTTTTACATTTCTCACTTAATCTAAAACTTCTATAGAGTATTAGAAAAACAAACATAATAATTTCCAAAAAAAAATTTTCAACACTTTGAAATATTCTACTTTCATCAGTTGAACATCAATTGGTGAAAGTGGATTTATTTCAAACTTCCAAGGGTATTTTACCTAATTTTTTTTACATTTCTCACTTAATCTAAACCTTCTTTAGAGTATTAGAAAAACAAACATAATAATTTCCAAAAATAAATTTTCAACACTTTGAAATATTTTACTTTCATCAGTTGAACATCAATCGGTGAAAGTGGATTTATTTCAAACTTACAAGGGTATATTACCTAATTTTTTTTACATTTCTCACTTAATCTAAACCTTCTTTAGAGTATTAGAAAAACAAACATAATAATTTCCAAAAAAAAATTTTTCAACACTTTGAAATATTTTACTTTCATCAGTTGAACGTCAATCGGTGAAAGTTGATTTATTTCAAACTTCCAAGGGTATTTTAACTAATTTTTCTTGCATTTCTCACTTAACCTAAGTATCTGCTAGGGGTTTAAGAAGGAAACGTTTTATAATAACCTAAAAAAAAATTTTCAACACTGAAATTTTTTACTTTCATCAGTTGAACATCAAACGGTGAAAGTGGATTTATTTCAAACATCTAAGGGTATTTTACCGAATTGTTTTTGCA
>CALYJB010000337.1:19255-24255 GCA_944738965.1 Nebria brevicollis
GCACCGACGGCGGCTCCAGATGGGCTCACGCCCAATCCTTCTGCGCTCACCGCCGCGACCATCCTACTCATCGTGACATAACGGTGCTCGACCACGCGTACGCAGTTAACAAAACATCCGAATTGCCACGACGGTAGAGTATAAGCATGACACTTTAGCGCCATCCATTTTCAGGGCTAGTAACTTCGGCAGGTGAGTTGTTACACACTCCTTGGCGGATTCCGACTTCCATGGCCACCGTCCTGCTGTCTTAAGTTACCAACGCCTTTCATGGTATCCCATAAGTGTCAATTTTGGCGCTTTAACTCTACGTTTGGTTCATCCCACAGCGCCAGTTCTGCTTACCAAAAGTGGCCCACTTGGCATTCATTGATCCGATCTCCGGCTTCATGCGTTAAGCAAGCCGGAGATCTCACCCATTTAAAGTTTGAGAATAGGTTGAGGCCGTTTCGACCCCAATGCCTCTAATCATTCGCTTTACCGGATGAGACTCATTCACAATTTTGTGTTATTCAATCGAATGCCAGCTATCCTGAGGGAAACTTCGGATGGAACCAGCTACTAGATGGTTCGATGAGTCTATCGCCGCTATACCAAGTTCTTACGATCGATTTGCACGTCAGAATCGCTACGGACTTCCATCAGGGTTTCCCCTGACTTCATCCTGACCTGGCATAGGTCACCATCTTTCGGGTCCCAGCGTGTACGCTCTAGATCCGCCCCAACTCGCAATGAGTGTGAGGGACGGTCCGGGAGTGCGAGGCTTCACCGACAATTGGGAAGCCCATCTTCCCTTAGTTTATGTAAAAATTATAAACTTTTACTTTCATTTCGCCTTTAGGTTTAGTTTGTGTATCTGACCCAATGACTCGCGTACATGCTAGACTCCTTGGTCCGTGTTTCAAGACGGGTCCTGAAAGTACCCAAAGCTCAGACGTCGCCGACGGGTGACGCGGGATCGGTTACATAGCCCATGCGACCAACAGTAATGCGAGTGCGGAATCGGCACCAGTCCAATTTCCACGGTCTACACAGAGTTTACTTGTCACAGGGTGTGAAAACGCTCCGCTACAAAAGAGCAGCGACCCACCACCTGACGGTTTCTACCATCGAGTCACCTGCCGGGATACCGCTAAGGTCTGTGCGACAACAGGCACGCTACTGCGAATAAACTCAGCAAACGGTGTTGCCGTACAGGCTGTCCTTATAGCGCGGATACCATAGACAAGTGCCCAATGGGTCGCGACGCATCTACTAGGATAGAAATGCACACCTCCTGCAGTAAACAGCACTGATAACGGGGCGTCCAGCACTACAACGGCGCGAACCGAGGCAGCACGAAGACGTCCCATGTAAAACGTTACCAGTGTGCTACCACAGGCGAGGTGATTGAATCTCTCCCTTCGAATAGTTCGGGTTTCTCAGGTTTACCCCTGAACGGTTTCACGTACTATTGAACTCTCTCTTCAAAGTTCTTTTCAACTTTCCCTCACGGTACTTGTTCGCTATCGGTCTCGTGGTTATATTTAGCCTTAGATGGAGTTTACCACCCACTTAGAGCTGCACTCTCAAGCAACCCGACTCTAAGGAGAAACCCACCCGGACGTGGTAACGGTCACTACGGGCCTGGCACCCTCTATGGGTGTGTGGCCCCGTTCAAGAAGGACTTGGACACGTTACACACTTACCGCGTTAACTGGGCTCTCCTAAACACCACATTGCCCTGTAGCCGTTTCCGACTACGGGCTTCGGTGCTGGGCTTTTCCCTGTTCGCTCGCCGCTACTAAGGGAATCCTTGTTAGTTTCTTTTCCTCCGCTTAGTAATATGCTTAAATTCAGCGGGTAGTCACACCTGCTCTGAGGTCGCATAAATAAATATAGATATAGATATATATTAATATATTTCTATTATATATTATTAAAAACTTTCACGATATATGCTATATCGTTATCAGAGAATACAAGTTGCACATACACACAGAACACGTATTACGTTTCCTGCACTCATAATGTACAAAAACCATTATAAACACACACATCGTAATCAACAGGCAGGTCCGAGAGACAATATGTGCAATATGTGTAGTTGTTGGTTTCGTAACACTCGGCCTCTTTGACATTTTTTTGGTGTATAACATACACACACACACACACACAAAATAAAAAAACACTCATATAGAAAAAGATATCTCAATTGACACCACCTCTACGTCTCAAGTAGACGACCCAAACTCACACCAGTCGTCACCATAAATTCTCTAACCACGGCATATATCACACATCATAACCAAATAGCCAATACAGTTTATGTAGAATATAACTATAGACGTATTATGAAGGAGTGGTGGTGATCTACACCACCATCACCAACATGACTGCACGAACAAATTTGCTATATAGTGTATATTGGAATATCTCAAGTGGCCGTCACATTTGTAGTTTACATAGATTTTCAGTGTATTAGAATCATCATCCGCATGCAGCATACAATAACGATACACGGTGTTTTTGACGTAAGTTACGGACAGAGTATAGTGAGAACATGAACAACGTCAGGTCACTTACACTCTACATCATCGCAAACAGTGTATATAGTTAGGTAAAGAGAGTGATCGCGTGTAAAAGGTCTTGATCGGTATAGGGGGCAACTACAACAGCAACAACATTTTTCGTATATATTTCCCCACATACAAATATACTACACAAACTGCCTCAGAATTGTATTGTATAACGGAGAGTGTGACAAATGTTAGATATATAATTAAGTGAACATACACAACAACACAACAACACATATATATATGTATAATGTGTGATTTTGTAAACTGATCTGTGCTATATAGTTCAAAGCAAACACTGTGCGCTTAAATGTTGAACGTAACAATTTGTATGAGTAGGGACGCTTGGTCTTTGCTTGAACGACCACTGGAATCGTGTAAGTGTGCACAAGTATACGTACGAGTAGTAGTAAACTTGTTTAATTGCACAAATACAGAGACACTGGGACACGTCCAGACCGATTGTATACTCTTGTTACTTAACACACACACAGTGAGTGACAGTGAACACACAGTTTTAACATTCACAACACAATATAGTAATATATAATATATATTTATATATAGTGTGTGTTTGCGTGCAGAGATTCCCTCTAATAACTAACATTGCACTAGCATCTCCTCAATAAACTCCCACAGCGTATTGATAGTAATATACTTTATATAGATATGTGGGTGTGTATAGAAATATAAAAACATTGGAGTGATGATGTTGCCACAAGTTCCTATAACCCTGCCATACAAGAGACTTCTAAATTTGAACACTCACTTACAGAACAACTGTTCTCATAATGATAATAATGATATTATTATGTATATTATGTGATAATGTAAAGACGGACGAGCGCTACCCACTCTGGTCACACTCTGGCCGCACAGCATTAATACGTAAAGACACACTAAAATGTGTGTAAAGTTATACGAGTATGCGATGTTTAATATATAAATGTGATAATAATACGACTATGCGTTCTCTAGCGTTTGTGCCGTTGACTTGAGACCGATATATACACACAAAATTGTATTGGCATATACGGCTTGGTTTCTTTCTTTCTATATAGTTATTTATAATAGCTATAAATATGATATAAAGTGTAGTATAGAGAGTAAAATATTATGGTTTCTAGTGGTGTGTAGGACGACACACACGAGACGACAGTGATGTCGATATCTATGATTTTTCTATAATATTAGAGTGAATTTATATATGTATGTATTAATGTATATATATATGCTAGTACCATGACAGAAGAGGCTTCTCTTTGTGAAACTACTGACAACAACAACAGCAGCAGCAGCACACTGACTACTACGGTGTTGTCGGATTGTGTTTTGGTCTATTATGTACGAGTACAAGTCACACGCGTGTGTGTATGTGTTTGAGTATCTTAATAACACATATACGCTACCGGTTAGGTTTGCGACGAACTGTATCAACATATAACACATCAGATGCCCGCGCGTCTATAGCGCTTGACAAGTGAGTGGTGTTTTACTACTCAGTCGCCGCTCACCTTCTATTTAAGGAACCGGGCTGGGTTTGGTATATTAAACTGTATACATGTTTAAAAAAGTCCCAGTCCACAGAGTGTTCTCTGTATATCTAAATATATTCCAATATATTGAATATTGATAATAAATAAAATAATACACATATTCACTACGGGGACTCCTCTGTCACACAGAGTAGAGTACAGACTATGAAATGGTGGTGTGTTGTGTTTTGTAGGTGTGTGTGTGTGTGTATATTGTACGTCTGCGAGTGCAAAATCACAGACGCACACACATCATCTACAACATCAACCGGCAAACACACAAACATCAACCAGCCACACGCACAGACGGCAGAACAATTTTATACATCAGAATAACCCCAACGCCGGATACCCAACATCGCCTGACATCTATTACACAGCAACACATAACCACCGGTGTGTGTGTGTGTGCGCCGTGAATCTGCTCGCGTTGTCTGTATACTCGAACTACTGTGTGTTGTGTGTGTGCGCATGTGTGTGTACTGTTGTTTAATCAAGTACATGTTAGAGACAGAGTGTTTTCCTCTGTCTAAATTTAGTAGCAATGATTGAACGCGAATACAAAACAGCAACAGCAGCAACAGCAACAGCAGCAGCAGCAACAGAAGCAACAGCAGAGACAGCAGAAACACACACACACACTAGTGGTGGCAGCGGTGTATACTGAAGACCGGCAGTCTGGTAATTGTAATACGACCCTCAGCCAGGCGTAGTCCAGGAACAGTATCCGAGGACCGCAATATGCGTTCGAAATGTCGATGTTCATGTGTCCTGCAGTTCACAAGTTGACGCGCATTTAGCTGCGTTCTTCATCGACCCACGAGCCGAGTGATCCACCGTTCAGGGTTATATTTGTTAGGATTATAATAATATTCATTCATTTTCCGCCACACACAATTCTTTATTG
>CALYJB010000337.1:31755-36308 GCA_944738965.1 Nebria brevicollis
TATATAGAGGAGACACACACAGTGTTTCATATATATGTCACATAATGATGTATATAAAAATGTATACCTCTTTTTGTAAATATATTTTTATATATTCAAATTTTTCCTCACCATAACAGCACCTATATACAGAGTGATATGTGCGTACCGACAGATAGACGAGATATATATAGAAAAGTGATGTATTGTGATAATACGTTGATACTCACCACACGAACACATATCGCAGCAAACTAACTTACATACATACATACATAGCAGCACAAACATCCACACACACACATAATCATCACATCAATCACAATCAAGGTTAATGCATTCTTTAGATGATTTGTATGGGGATGTGTATTGTGTTGCTGCTGCTGTTCTTGTTGTTGTTGTTGTGCGAGGGATGTGTAAGAGCAGCGCGTGCGTTATTTTCTATATGCAATGAATGTATATATATATCAAATATTATAAAAATGTATATATGTATTTTTATGTATCTCTTTCTCAACACTCATCAATTTCGTATTTGTATATATAGTGTTTTTTCTATATAGCATTTGATTGAAACACACCAACATCAACATCGGATTTCTCCTAGGGCTTAGGATCGACTGACTCGTGTGCAACAGCTGTTCACACGAAACCCTTCTCCACGTCAGTCCTCCAGGGTCTCGCTGGAGTATTTGCTACTACCACCAAGATCTGCACCGACGGCGGCTCCAGATGGGCTCACGCCCAATCCTTCTGCGCTCACCGCCGCGACCATCCTACTCATCGTGACATAACGGTGCTCGACCACGCGTACGCAGTTAACAAAACATCCGAATTGCCACGACGGTAGAGTATAAGCATGACACTTTAGCGCCATCCATTTTCAGGGCTAGTAACTTCGGCAGGTGAGTTGTTACACACTCCTTGGCGGATTCCGACTTCCATGGCCACCGTCCTGCTGTCTTAAGTTACCAACGCCTTTCATGGTATCCCATAAGTGTCAATTTTGGCGCTTTAACTCTACGTTTGGTTCATCCCACAGCGCCAGTTCTGCTTACCAAAAGTGGCCCACTTGGCATTCATTGATCCGATCTCCGGCTTCATGCGTTAAGCAAGCCGGAGATCTCACCCATTTAAAGTTTGAGAATAGGTTGAGGCCGTTTCGACCCCAATGCCTCTAATCATTCGCTTTACCGGATGAGACTCATTCACAATTTTGTGTTATTCAATCGAATGCCAGCTATCCTGAGGGAAACTTCGGATGGAACCAGCTACTAGATGGTTCGATGAGTCTATCGCCGCTATACCAAGTTCTTACGATCGATTTGCACGTCAGAATCGCTACGGACTTCCATCAGGGTTTCCCCTGACTTCATCCTGACCTGGCATAGGTCACCATCTTTCGGGTCCCAGCGTGTACGCTCTAGATCCGCCCCAACTCGCAATGAGTGTGAGGGACGGTCCGGGAGTGCGAGGCTTCACCGACAATTGGGAAGCCCATCTTCCCTTAGTTTATGTAAAAATTATAAACTTTTACTTTCATTTCGCCTTTAGGTTTAGTTTGTGTATCTGACCCAATGACTCGCGTACATGCTAGACTCCTTGGTCCGTGTTTCAAGACGGGTCCTGAAAGTACCCAAAGCTCAGACGTCGCCGACGGGTGACGCGGGATCGGTTACATAGCCCATGCGACCAACAGTAATGCGAGTGCGGAATCGGCACCAGTCCAATTTCCACGGTCTACACAGAGTTTACTTGTCACAGGGTGTGAAAACGCTCCGCTACAAAAGAGCAGCGACCCACCACCTGACGGTTTCTACCATCGAGTCACCTGCCGGGATACCGCTAAGGTCTGTGCGACAACAGGCACGCTACTGCGAATAAACTCAGCAAACGGTGTTGCCGTACAGGCTGTCCTTATAGCGCGGATACCATAGACAAGTGCCCAATGGGTCGCGACGCATCTACTAGGATAGAAATGCACACCTCCTGCAGTAAACAGCACTGATAACGGGGCGTCCAGCACTACAACGGCGCGAACCGAGGCAGCACGAAGACGTCCCATGTAAAACGTTACCAGTGTGCTACCACAGGCGAGGTGATTGAATCTCTCCCTTCGAATAGTTCGGGTTTCTCAGGTTTACCCCTGAACGGTTTCACGTACTATTGAACTCTCTCTTCAAAGTTCTTTTCAACTTTCCCTCACGGTACTTGTTCGCTATCGGTCTCGTGGTTATATTTAGCCTTAGATGGAGTTTACCACCCACTTAGAGCTGCACTCTCAAGCAACCCGACTCTAAGGAGAAACCCACCCGGACGTGGTAACGGTCACTACGGGCCTGGCACCCTCTATGGGTGTGTGGCCCCGTTCAAGAAGGACTTGGACACGTTACACACTTACCGCGTTAACTGGGCTCTCCTAAACACCACATTGCCCTGTAGCCGTTTCCGACTACGGGCTTCGGTGCTGGGCTTTTCCCTGTTCGCTCGCCGCTACTAAGGGAATCCTTGTTAGTTTCTTTTCCTCCGCTTAGTAATATGCTTAAATTCAGCGGGTAGTCACACCTGCTCTGAGGTCGCATAAATAAATATAGATATAGATATATATTAATATATTTCTATTATATATTATTAAAAACTTTCACGATATATGCTATATCGTTATCAGAGAATACAAGTTGCACATACACACAGAACACGTATTACGTTTCCTGCACTCATAATGTACAAAAACCATTATAAACACACACATCGTAATCAACAGGCAGGTCCGAGAGACAATATGTGCAATATGTGTAGTTGTTGGTTTCGTAACACTCGGCCTCTTTGACATTTTTTGGGTGTATAACATACACACACACACACACACAAAATAAAAAAACACTCATATAGAAAAAGATATCTCAATTGACACCACCTCTACGTCTCAAGTAGACGACCCAAACTCACACCAGTCGTCACCATAAATTCTCTAACCACGGCATATATCACACATCATAACCAAATAGCCAATACAGTTTATGTAGAATATAACTATAGACGTATTATGAAGGAGTGGTGGTGATCTACACCACCATCACCAACATGACTGCACGAACAAATTTGCTATATAGTGTATATTGGAATATCTCAAGTGGCCGTCACATTTGTAGTTTACATAGATTTTCAGTGTATTAGAATCATCATCCGCATGCAGCATACAATAACGATACACGGTGTTTTTGACGTAAGTTACGGACAGAGTATAGTGAGAACATGAACAACGTCAGGTCACTTACACTCTACATCATCGCAAACAGTGTATATAGTTAGGTAAAGAGAGTGATCGCGTGTAAAAGGTCTTGATCGGTATAGGGGGCAACTACAACAGCAACAACATTTTTCGTATATATTTCCCCACATACAAATATACTACACAAACTGCCTCAGAATTGTATTGTATAACGGAGAGTGTGACAAATGTTAGATATATAATTAAGTGAACATACACAACAACACAACAACACATATATATATGTATAATGTGTGATTTTGTAAACTGATCTGTGCTATATAGTTCAAAGCAAACACTGTGCGCTTAAATGTTGAACGTAACAATTTGTATGAGTAGGGACGCTTGGTCTTTGCTTGAACGACCACTGGAATCGTGTAAGTGTGCACAAGTATACGTACGAGTAGTAGTAAACTTGTTTAATTGCACAAATACAGAGACACTGGGACACGTCCAGACCGATTGTATACTCTTGTTACTTAACACACACACAGTGAGTGACAGTGAACACACAGTTTTAACATTCACAACACAATATAGTAATATATAATATATATTTATATATAGTGTGTGTTTGCGTGCAGAGATTCCCTCTAATAACTAACATTGCACTAGCATCTCCTCAATAAACTCCCACAGCGTATTGATAGTAATATACTTTATATAGATATGTGGGTGTGTATAGAAATATAAAAACATTGGAGTGATGATGTTGCCACAAGTTCCTATAACCCTGCCATACAAGAGACTTCTAAATTTGAACACTCACTTACAGAACAACTGTTCTCATAATGATAATAATGATATTATTATGTATATTATGTGATAATGTAAAGACGGACGAGCGCTACCCACTCTGGTCACACTCTGGCCGCACAGCATTAATACGTAAAGACACACTAAAATGTGTGTAAAGTTATACGAGTATGCGATGTTTAATATATAAATGTGATAATAATACGACTATGCGTTCTCTAGCGTTTGTGCCGTTGACTTGAGACCGATATATACACACAAAATTGTATTGGCATATACGGCTTGGTTTCTTTCTTTCTATATAGTTATTTATAATAGCTATAAATATGATATAAAGTGTAGTATAGAGAGTAAAATATTATGGTTTCTAGTGGTGTGTAGGACGACACACACGAGACGACAGTGATGTCGATATCTATGATTTTTCTATAATATTAGAGTGAATTTATATATGTATGTATTAATGTATATATATATGCTAGTACCATGACAGAAGAGGCTTCTCTTTGTGAAACTACTGACAACAACAACAGCAGCAGCAGCACAC
>CALYJB010000338.1:2500-18120 GCA_944738965.1 Nebria brevicollis
GAATAAAACAGATAACATCAAATACTACACATACTCCGATAGAAACAACAAAACACACGCTTTCGTGCTGCGCGGCCTCGACTGCCCTCCCGACAACACGCAAGACATCGCAGCAGAACTAAACACCAAATATTCACTAAGCATCCAAAAAATCTTTCAGATGAGAAACACCTTCCGCCCCCTATACCTACTAACTACTTCCAGCGACATTACCCTATCCCACCTTAATTCCCACTGCAAGTTTCTCTTCCACACCAAAATCACCTGGGAGAGACACCACAACAAAAAACGAATCATGCAATGTCACCGCTGCCAACAGTGGGGCCACGCAACAGCTAATTGTCGTATGCCCCCACACTGCCTGAAATGCGCAGAGCCCCACCTCACACACTTATGCTTAAAGAAACCTGATGTACCAGCAAAATGTTTCAATTGCACTGGCGCACATCCGGCAAACTCCACAGACTGCCCAGTGTACAAACAAAAAATCAACGCACTTGACACGCAACAAAACCAGCGAAGAAACAACACCAACACACAAATAAACAAACAAACACCTAAATACATTCCTGCTCCCGCCCCCAAATTCAACATTTGGAAAAAACCCCTCTTACCAAACCCTCTTCCATCTACCAGTAACGTCAATATGAACTTCCCACCCCTACCTAATCAACACACTACCACCTTAACTACCACTACTACCAAAACACCCACCCATGAGCCTAATCCCCCTGAGCCCAATCCCCACGTTAATCAAAACTCAAACTCAACAAACAGTCTTTTCGCAGAATTAAAGAAACTTAATCAAAAAATTAAACTGCAAAATATAATACAAGCCATGAGGGACCTCAACCAACGTCTAGAGCCTTGCATCACACCGGAACAAATATTCACCACTTTCATTAAATTCACATCCACCATCGACTCATACGACATCATCAACAACTGATAATGCAGACACACCAGCCAGCCAACACACAATCCATCACCATCTGCTCATGGAACGCGAATGGAATATTGGGTAAGACGGGGGAGCTTGCGCTCTTCATTCACAATCATAACATCGACATCATGCTACTCAACGAAACACACCTATCACCTCACCACACCCTCAAACTACGACAATTCATAGTACACAGACCCGACCGACCGCAGCAAACGCGCAAACCCTCTGGAGGAGTTGCAGTGCTAATAAAACACACAGTTTACCACACACTCATGCACACACCCCACACCTCCCTCGAAACCATACACATAAAGCTCGCCAACAACACTTCCATCATCGCAGCATACAACAGACCCACAAACCACTTCTCCGCCCAAGACATCTCCACACTCATGACACACAACAAAACCATACTAGTCGGCGACCTAAACGCTAACCACACTAACTGGAGCTGCCACCGAAACAACACCAACGGAAACACACTCTCCAGATACATCAACTCACACGTCGCCATCATTCATCACACTGACATCCCCACACACTACCCTGAAAACTCTACTACTCCCACATACATAGACATAATCATAAACAAAAACGTCCCTAACATCTCTCACCCAGAATCCCTCCCGGAACTAAGCTCAGACCACAATCCAATCATCTTTCAACTACATAACATACACACAAATAAATACACAAGACAAATAACATCCTTCAAACACACTGACTGGACCTCCTTCAGAAAAACACTTGACTCAACAATCACCATTAACAACAACATAAATAACACTCAACAACTTGAACACGAAATACACTCATTTACACGCACTATACTGAAAACAAAACAGAAACACACACAACTAATCACTATCAAACCACACCTCGACCCCATTACTGATCACATAACCACCCTCATCACATACCGCAACCACGTCCGTAGACAATGGCAGAGAACCCAACTCACTACACACAGACTCGAACTAAACACGTTAAACAACAAAATCAAAACAGAAATCAAAAGACATAGAAACGAGACCTGGACCACCAAGCTCGCATCAATCAACCCTTTCGACAACTCATTATGGAAACTTACCCGAAACCTCAAGAAACCTTTTAAACCTATCCCCACCCTCATCATCAACAACATAGAATCAATTACCGACAGACAAAAAGCACAAACACTCGCATACACATTCGAACAAATACATATATCCAACACCCCCGACACACCAGACCAGACAGACATCATACAATCTACACAATCATACCTAAACACCAAACACCCCTATAACAAACATCAGATGCACAAATTCCTTACCACTCCTACCGAACTATTAAAAATAATCAGAACCCTTCCCAATCGCAAGTCACCCGGTCCTGACTCCATCGAAAACATCATCCTCAAGAACCTCTCCCGAAAAGATATCGTCCAACTGCACTACCTGGTTAATGCCATCCTTATCCTCCATCACTTCCCCTCCTCTTGGAAGACAGCCACGGTTCATCCCATCCCTAAACCCAATAAAAATCACTCAACACCCACCAGCTACCGCCCCATCAGCCTACTTAGTACCCTTTCCAAACTAGCTGAGAAAATCATCCTTTCCCGCCTCGAAGTCATAGACAAAAAGCAAAAAATCACACCTGACTTTCAGTTCGGCTTCAGAACCAAACACAATACTGTACAGCAGGTGTGCAGAATTGCGACAGATATAGCCATTAATTTCAACAAAGATAATGTGACTGCTATGACCCTGTTAGACATAGAAAAAGCATTCGATAAAGTATGGATAATAGGGTTAATCCACAAATTAATCAAACATAACCTACCTCCATTCCTAATCAAACTTTTACACTCCTACCTCACTAACAGATCCTTTAGAGTCAAAATCAATGACACCCTCTCCGATCCCCGACCAATAGTGGCTGGAATACCGCAAGGGAGTGTACTCGGCCCCAAACTCTTCAACCTTTACCTCTGCGATTTCCCAACTTTCCCTAAAACACGCACCGCATTATATGCTGACGATACCGCCATCTATGCGCACAGCCATAACGCACAGGTGGCTATCAAACAGCTACAGATCCACATCAATATCCTGCATCAATACTGGGACAAATGGAAAATAACTATAAACGCCGACAAGACCGAAGCCATTGTCTTCACACGGAAATACACTAATCTCAAAATACACACGCCTTTAGTCATTCACAACCACAAAATCACCACCATAAAACATGTTAAATACCTCGGCTTCCATCTCACACCTCGACTCAATCATGCACACCACATTCAACAACTTATCCTAAAAACCCAAATATCCCTCCGCAATATATACTGCCTTCTAACCAAAAATAGCCCATTATCCCTTAAAACCAAACTTCTCCTCTACAAATCCCTCCTACGACCAATCCTTACCTACGCAGCTCCAGCCTGGTGTGGCGCCCCATACACTACTACCCTGCCACTCCAGAGGTTTCAAAATAAATGTTTACGCCTTGCCGCACAGACTTCAAGATACATTCGTATCACAGACCTTCACCTACTGACCAACATGCCTTACATCAATGACTACATCACTCAACAAGCACAAAAATTTTACACACAAACTACTACCAACCCCAATCCACTCATTCAAAACATCACCCTCATCAAAGCACACAACGTTCCCTTCAGGACAAAGCACAAGCTCGCCTACGAATTACTTCCAGTATACCATGAGCGCCCCCCAGAGCAAATCACCTAACAAAAGCACACCAATCATACCTCATCTCATACCCACACACTAAACACACAAACCCTACATAAACACAACCTGCTATTAAAAAATACAACATATCCCACATGCAGGCCCCTCATGCATATACAACCACCACCACACATAGAGCATCAGCCAACCAAACCAAACTACACTCAACATACAAAACAACTACACAAAATTCTAAACATATCATGCACAACTAACATTATTATACCATCCATCACCACAACCTAATTGTTTTTAACTAATTAAGAGTAGATTTAAGTTTTACAAAAAATGTTTTTTCATTTGTAAATAAATGGGTTTTTATTTCCACCTTTTCCCATATGTAATCCAAAACTCACAAAACAAAATCACAATTATTATAAAATTTACACTTTTCATACTATTGTTATTTCATACACATCTCATTGTTAAACTCCTTTGTGAGTAGGATCTCTGACAAAACCCGCCATGCGTTCCAAATAGATTAATTATTAATCTGTAACAAAATTTAAATAATAAAGAAATTTTGAAATGAAAAAATGATGATGGTCGCGGGTTCGATTCCTGCCGTATCCGTTACTTTTTCAACTGCTTAAATTATTCTAAGCATATGTATCTTAACGTGAATTCGTTGAATAGTAATAACATTATTTCTATTTCATGTACTGTGCGGGTTTCCGTACCTAGTAGCCTACGTTACAATTATTCGTTGTCAATATCACAGTGTGAAGTCTTCGAACGTATTTGTTAACACTTGGCAATTGAAGCAGTTGAAAAAGTGACGGTTGTGGTCAGTGGATGCGTAGCTGAGTTGGTTAGAGCGATCGGCGCGAAACCGATGGTCGCGGGTTCGATTCCTGCCGTATCCGTTACTTTTTTAACTGCTTAAATTATATATATATATATATATATATATATATATATATATATATATATATATATGTATATATATATATATATATATATATATATATATATATATATATATATATATATATATATATATATATATATATATGTATATATATATATATATATATATATATATATATATATATATATATATATATATATATATATATATATAGTCTGATACCCTTTTACCGTTAGGTGTAGGGTCTTTATTCATGCACGAACTTTGCCCACTGTTTTTTGTTTCTTGCACTGTTTTTCCCTTGTTTTTCAGTATCTTTTCCACGATCACATCCCAGTCTTCCCTTGGTCTACCTCTTTCCCTTTTCTCTTTTATTTTGGCTGTCCAGACTTTCTTGGCCGGTCTCTTGTCATCCATTCTCACCAGATGTCCCCACCAACTCAGTTGTCTCTTCTCAATAAATTCCAGTATAGGCTTCGTTCCCAGTTCTTCTCTTATGTTTTGGTTTCTTATTCTATCAAGCATGGCAACGCCTTGTACTCTTCGCAAGTACTTCATTTCTAAAGCTTGAATTTTACTTTTCAGTCTTTTCGAAATAATCCATGTTTCACATCCATAAGTTAATACCGCTCGGTAAACTGTATTAAAAGCTGAGATTTTTGCTTTCTTTGATACTTCTCTTTTATTTATAAAGCTATTATTTAACATATGGAATATTTTGGCTGTTTTATCTATTCTATGGTTAATATCTTCGTCTTGTATGCCCGTATTTGTTATTAGTACTCCTAAGTATTCAAATTTCTTTACTTCTTCTATCATATTATTCTCAATTTGTATATTAATATTTTGCCCCTCCTTAGATATAACCATCACTTTTGTTTTTTTCACATTTATCTTCATCCCATATTCGTTTAGCGCATCGTTCCAAATGTTTAGATTGTGCTGCAAGTTTTTTTCACTACTGGCGAATATGGCTACATCATCCGCAAAAGCACATTCTCCAATTTCAACTCTTTGTAAGTTTCTATATCCAACAACCAATTTCTTTATTTCCAGTTTACATTTTTTGATTATTTCATCCATAAAGACTGTGAAAAGAGATGGGCTCATTACTCCTCCTTGACGGAGTCCTCCTCTGGTTTCAAATATTTCTGACTTTCTATTTTTGCTAATTACATAGTTTAGATTTTTGCTATATAAACTCTTGATTGCGTTTACTAATGTTGTATTTACTTTTCTTGCTATGAGGCTATCCCATATCTTCTGTCTTTGTACTCTGTCAAAAGCTTTTTCTAGATCTATGAATGATATAAATGTTTTGTTTTTACTTAATATTGTCTTTTGTATTATTTGTTTAATTGTAAATATATGGTCTTGTACGCTTCTTCCCTTTCTAAATCCACTTTGCGCTTCTTCTTATGTTGGTTCTATTATTTTCTTCAGTCTTCTTTCTAATATTCGTTCATATACTTTTAGTGCTGTACTTAGTAATGAGATTCCACGGTAATTATTACAATCTCGCGTATCTCCTTTCTTATGTAAAGGCATAATGATCGCTACCTCCCAATCTTTAGGAATTTTTCCTTGTTTCATTGCCTCATTATATATATTTAACAATAATATAGTTCCTTCTCTTCCCATAAATTTTAACATTTCTGAATATATCCTATCATGTCCTGGGGCTTTTCCGTTTTTCAACAACTTGATCGCTTCTGTTATTTTTTCCATCGTTATTTCTATTAATTCATCATCATTTCTTTCTTGTGCTGTTTGGTTGTCCATGATCCTATTTTCTTCGGTCACATTCAGGAGTTCTTGAAAGTATTCTTTCCATCGGTTCATTACTTCTTTTCTTTCTGTAAGAGGCATTCCTGTTTTATTTTTTATTACAATATTTTGTTTTATTTCTTCATTTCTTAACGTTTTGAGTACTTTATAAAATAACTTTTGGTTCTCTTTACTATTTCTTTCCATTTGTTCCCCGAATTGATTCCAGGATTGTTCCTTCTCTCTTTTTATCATTTCTTTTACGTTTTTGCGTTCGCTTTTGTATATACTATAGTTATCCTTTGTTTTATTATTCAAATATTGTACCCATGTTCTCTTTTTGCATTTAATTGCATTCTTAATTTCTTGATTCCACCATGCTGTTTGTTTTTTCCTCATTTTTGTTTTAGTAGTACCACAGACATTCTTCGCTGCTGTTAATATCATTGTTTTAAATAGTTGCCATTTTTGCTCAATATCCAATTCATCATTTAATATCAGGGTTTCTGCTTGTGTTGATACTTCTGCTTCGTATTTTTTCGCTACTATTTCTTCCTTTAGTAAATATGTTTTAATTCTCTCATCCACTATGTCTTTCTCATTCTCACTTTGTATTTTCGGTTCTCCTTTTTTACCTTGTATTTTTATTTTGGCTACAACTAAATAGTGATCACTGTATATTTCAGGGCTTCTTCTGGCTCTAACATCTTTTACAATTTTCCTATTTTTTCTTTCTACTAGTATGTAGTCTATTAGGGATTTATCTTCCTTTTGTGGCCCTTGTCTGGTATACTTATGTATTTGTTTATGTTTATAAAATGTATTTGTCACAATAAGATCATTTAGTGAGCAGTAATCGATTAATCTTACTCCATTATTATTTATTTTATCTTCTCCGTAGTTGCCTATAACATCTATTGACTTTTCCAGTCTTTTCCCTACTCTTGCGTTAAAGTCTCCCAATACAAATATTTCACCTCTACCCTTTTCCGTTTCTATATTTAATTGTTCCCAAAATATATCTTTGTTCAATCTAGTTTCATCCTCATTTGGTCCATAAACTGCAATGATTGTTTTTGCACTTCCATTTATATCTTTCATTTCAATTCTTAGTATTCGTTCGGAGCATGCTTCCCATTTATTTATTTGTTTTATGTATTTTTTATGAAATAAACAAGCTACTCCTGCAGCTGCTCTTTTATCTTGGGGGACTCCACTATAGATTAATAAATGCCCCTCTTCAAGTATTATTTCACCTTTTCCTTTTTTCTTTGTTTCTGTTATAGCTAGTATATCTAAATTTTCTTTATTAAATTCATAAACTAATTCCCATTCCTTTCCATTTATACTTCTTATGTTCCATGTTGCTAATTTATATATATCTTTATTTTTATTTTCATTTTTCCGCTTTCTTTGCTTTGTCACTACCATTAAATCTTCTTGTTCATTATTTACGTAGTTGTTTAGCCGTTTTTTGAAGCCTGCGTTTTCGTATCTACTTTTTCTAACTTGCTTGCATTAGTATTCCATTTCCATTGTTCGTTGTCTATTATTAATTGTTGGTATTTGACTTTCACTATTTTGTTCCTCCTTCTCTCTTGTGTTGCTATTTCTCTTATTGTTTTTTGAATCTCTCTCTCGTGTTTCGTCATATCCGAGTCAAGGTATACTTTATTATGCAGGCTATTTTTGAGTTTTATTTTGTTTTTAAGAATTTCCAATTTTTTCTCGAAGCTTTCAATTTCTATTATACACATATTTTCTCGAATTTTGGTCGCTCTTTTTATTTTTGTGCTCACCTGCAGCTGTAAAAATATAAACTGTTATATTTTTTTTGCAATTTCTTCTTCAGTGTTGTCACTTACTTTTAATCCGGTAATTATTATGTTATATTTCTTTTTGATCTTTTCTTTCTTCTCTTCTAGACATTCTAGTTTTTCCACTCTTCCTTTTAGTTCATTAATTTCCTGTTTCAATTGTTCATTTTCTGTTTTCATTGCCGCTAGTATTTCGTTTGTATGAGTGCTTTCTTTTCTTATCTCAGTAATTTCATCTATCAATTGTTTAAACATTCCTTTCACTTCGTCCATTTCTTTATTTTTCCTTACTGGTGATCTAACGGCCTTTTTAATTATTTGTAAAACTGCTCCTAGTTCGTCAATTTCTCTTTTTCGTTTTATTTCCTCGCTGCTGTTATACTCCTCGCTGTCAGTGTACCTGCTCAACCCAGTTGACATGTTGGTTGCGTACCACTAGGTTTGCGTCAAGTAGCCAGCCCACATCAACTGTTCGGAAGCGTGGCTTTCTTACCTAACTGTTATTTAATTGTTGGTAAACATTAGTCACTTGTTTTTAAATGCTCGTAATTTCCTCTTTTTTGGGGTTTTAACTACGGAGCTCACAATAACACGTGCCGGTTCAATAAACAGAATTTTTCTCACCTATATATATATATATATATATATATATATATATATATATATATATATATATATATATATATATATATATATATATATATATATATATATATATATATATATATATCTACCGCTTGCCGGGCGGTTGCCTTGACCACTAGGCTACGAAGCCACTATGCCACTAAGTTTGAACTTTTCACAGGACTTACATATTTTGTGTCATTTTTTCCAAGTTTCTTAATTCTATAGTTGTTTTTGAACGTTTAAGTTTATAATTCTTATAATATTGAAATTTTTATAATTGCTATAAGTATTATTACAATAAGTATGGTATAAATTATATAATAATGATGAGAGTTACTTTCGTGATTCTTTATTTCTTGTATTTTTTGTAATTGAGAGAATGAAATATTTAATTCTTGTAATGGTTTTAGATGGATTTTATTTATCTTATCTTATATCGAATTTCTGAAGTTGAATATTACCTAATTCTAACTCTTTGTAAGCTTTTGATAATCCATTAAATGTCCATTGGTTGATTTTGCAATCTCCGTCATTGATAAGTTTAAAAATTCCTTTAAAGGTTTTCTTTATATTTTTATTTGTGCAATTTATTATTAATTCTTGGTTAATTGGAGAAATAATGATTATATTATTGGTATTTGGAATATGTATTACGTTGTTTGTAATACGTTTTTCATTTATTTCACAGTCATCATTATCTTCGTTAATTACTATGCTATTAATACAATTACTTACTTCTATGCCTTTAGTTTGGCAGTAATTTACATTATCGGATTCTTTATTGAATCATTCTATTAGTGTATTTTTGTTGTGTCTGTTTATGAAATATGTAGGTGGTTCTGTTAGTTCGTATAATCTGTTATGATGGATTAATGGGATTGGGTAAAGTTGACGTAAGGAATAAGAATTTTGTGAGAGTTCTGGTTCGGTTAATAGTATGTAGATTTGTTCGTTTTCGTGCTTACAGTATGTTGTTATTTCATTTATTTGTGTCCTAATGTCTGTCTTGCCTGTGATTTTAATTAGATCATCGTACTTAATAATGGTTGTATCTAATTTATTTAGTGAGCAAATTACTATCATTAGTTCTACATTTTTGCAAAAGTCCTTTAAATTCTGAATGATTATCAATAATTTGTTGATTTTTACTGCTTCGATCAGACTTGCCCAATCTTGGTCGTTGTTTACAATACGTATCGTATAGTTAAGACTTTTAGATAATTTATCTTCATTTAATTTAACCAGTTCTAGTTCGGAGTTGAATTTATCTGTTAGATGTTTCTCGATTTTTATTATTTGTCCGTTTTGATTATGGAGAATCTTTTGATTGTCTTTTAATTGATTTATTAAATTATCATATTTTTCCGCATCATTTTGGTCTAAATTACCTGTGATTGATTTGATTATGTTCCCTAATCCGTTTATTAAGCCGCGTTTAGTTCTTTTATTGAAAAGTTTTTGAATTTGTTGTGTTAGGTCGTTAAAAAAGTAGGACAACGCTTTATGTTGATCTTCAAGATGAGGAATATCCTGAATTTGTTTTATGACTTTGGTTGTGATAATTTTTAATTTTGTTATTTCTTATAGATTGGGGTGCTATTATAGATGAAATAATGTATTATTTCTCCTTCTTTTAGTTTACAATCGCCGATTCCGAATAGAAGGAATCCGGTATTGTTGGAGATGTTCATCATTTGGGTGTTAGTGTAGGCCCTCAAATTAAAGTTTGATTTTGTCTAGTTTGAATTTTCGTTTATGTCTTTTGGTTTTTTATTTCCACTGTTCCTAATATGGGGTTATAATTTTCTACTGTGACTCTTTTGAATATAGGTTTTTTATATTTGTGCATTAGTCTATTGTTTTGTTTAACATAGACATTTTCCGGTAATTTTAGGGGTAATTCATTTTCTTTTGATCTTTTTATTTTTTCTTTGTCAATCATTTTGCTTATTATTTTGTTTGCATCTGATTTATTAATGAAGTAGTCGTTTATGACTTCTTCTTCAGGTTTTTGTGTTTGGAAGTATATATTGTGTTTATTTTGTCCGAAAAGTATTTCGCAAGGTGTTAATTTTGTTATGGAGTGTTTGGCATTATTGTATGCTGTTATTGCCTTATTTATGTTTCTTTGTAGATCTTTGTTTTTACTTGTTGAGTTTAATATTCGGAGGTGTTCTATTAGTGTGGAATGGAATCTTTCTACCGCGTTTGATTTTGGGTTTGATATGCTAATTATGTGTAATTTTATGTCATGCGTAAGACGTAAAAGTAATTTTTTACTAGGGCATTATTGAATTCTAGTCCATGATCGACGATGATCAGGTTTGGTTTTCTATAAGTTTTAACAAATTCCTCTATTATTAACATCGTTTATTCTCCTGTTTTGTTAAAAGTGGGATGAATGAAGCCAAATTTAGAGAATTCGTCGAATATAGTGATGATGTATTGTTTATTTAATGTGAGAAGATCTATGTTTATAATTTCGAAAGGAAATTTTGGTGTGGGGGTTAGATTTTCATGTATATGTATTGGGTGTCGGTCATATTTATTTTCTTTACAGATTCTGCATTGATTAATAATTTTTGAAATATCTTTTAGCATGTTATGCCAGAAATACTTTTCTTTAAGATCGTTGTAAGTCGCCATTATTCCTCTATGATTTAAATATCCATTGTGGTTACCAAAGATTATTTGGGTTTGCTTTTCTTCGTTTTCAACATCTTCTATAAGTTTATTACATTTTATCAGATTTATTGTATTTGAATCGAATTCGCATTGGATAATGTGGTTCAACGTTGGTTCGTGTTGTTTAGGAATTAATACTAAGTATTTAATTTTTGGTACTATATATCCCTTTAAAAATTCTAATAATTGCTCTTCTTTTTTGTCAATATTAATATTTATTATGAATTGAGAATGAGAAGTGGAGAATAATTTGGTTTTTTGCTATATTTATTCTGTTGTCGACAAATTTTAGTCCATTAATTGGATTCCCACTTGAACTATGAATTGTATTTCCTGATTCTGAGTTATTTGCGATTATTATATTTTGATGTTCGTGATTGTCGTTGCCATAAATTGTAGTTAGTGTATCATTTATGATTTGGTCTAGTTCATCTGTTTCTAAACTAAAATTTTGTGGTAGTTCGTATAGATTTATCAGTATTTGGGTGTTGTCAAAAATGTGTTCTAAAATTTTTATTAGTTCCGATTTTTCTAATTTGTCGAATCCGCATGATAAATAAGGAATGTTGATTTCATATATATCGTTTTTTATTAGATAGTCCCGTAACTCGATTAGTGTTTTCTTTAAAAGTTTTTTGTTTACGTTTTCTAAATGGATATCCTTTGTGATTAGGTGGAAACTCGTTTTATTTTGCCTGTTTTGAATTATAATATTTTTATTGGTTACGTTTCTTTCGCAGTGATCTTTACTGTTAACTTTTAAATCTATTTGTCTGGCGAGACCTTTTGAGAATATTATATCTTTTGAAATACAATGTGCAAAAATTTTGGTATTCGTTACATCTCCTAATTTTTTGTTTATTTTAAATTCATCTCTTTGTCTTGATAAGAAATGTGCTACTTTATTTATTTTACCTGGTAGATATTCAATGTCAAAGTTATATTCGCCTTACTCGATCTTCCAACGTATAAGATTTTGATTTGCGTTTTTCATGGAAAATAACCACGTGAGGGGTTTATGATCAGTGCGAATTGTAAATTTTCTACCTAATAAATATTTTTTAAAGTTTTCGATAGACCAAATAATAGATTTTAATTCTTTCTCTATTGTACTGTAATTTTGTTCCGCAGAGTCAAACGTTTTTGATGCGTAAGCTATGGGTTTTTCTTGTCCGTTTATGACCTGAGAGATTAATGATCCCATGGCAAAATCTGATGCGTCAGTGGTAAGAATGAATTTTTTTGAGAAATCGGGAATTTCTAGAATTGGAGGGTTATATATTAATTCTTTAGCAGTTTTGAAAGAACTTTGATATTCTTTGTTAGTTATGTCTATTTCTTTACCCTTTTTTAAACACAACTGTGAAAGGTTTAGTGATTTTAGCAAGATTTGGAATACCATAAGAGTTTACCTAGGAAAGACTTTATTTCTTTTACTGTTTTTGGAATCATTATTTTCTCGATTGCTCTGATTTTATTTTTGTTGGGTTTAAGCCCTTCTTGTGATACTAAATATTCTGCTTCGGTCTTCAAAAACTCTGACTTATCTATTTGGATTTTTAGATTTGCATTTTGTAATTTAAGAAAAATGTTTTCTATAATTTGTAAATGGTGTTCTAACGTGTTTCCGAAAATGATAATATCGTCCATATAAACTAGGCAGATTTTGTTAATGTATTCTGAGAGTATTTCGTTCATCATTCTTTGGAATTAGTCCGAAGAGCATGAGGACAAATTCGTAATGTCCGGATTGTGTAGAGAAGGCTGTTTTTTCGCGATCATTTTTCTCTATTAGTATTTGGTGGAAACCGGAATGTAAATCTAGCGTCGTAAAATTTTTTGATTTTTTTGATATGATCTAATACTGTATCGATATTAGGCAAGGGAAATTTATCTTCTATCGTTTTCTGATTTAGTTTTCTGAAATCTATCACTAGTCTTATTTTGCGTTTCCCTGACGCGTCCATTTTTTTGGGCACTATTCATATGGGTGAGTTATACGAGCATTTAGATTTTTTCAATAACTTTTGTTTTTAATAAATGTTCCTCGATATCATTCTCGTATACTTGTGGAAGTCTATAATTTTTTTTAAAAACCGGTGTGTCGTCTGTCGTACGGATTTTGTGGGTGGTTACATTTTTGGCGGATAATTCGTCGTCTGGTTTTGGATATAAATTTGAATATTTCTTAATTAAATTTTGTATCTTTTCTTTTTTGTTCGTAGGTGAGATGTTCATGTCTAAATTGTATAAAAGAGTTGTGTAATGTTTGTGAAGGCAATAATTTAAATTTTTTGTTTCCAAGCGTTATGGTTTTATTTTTAAAATCCATTAAAGCATTACAGTGTTCTAATATTTTCACGCCGAACAACATGTTGCTTTCCTTATGAAATTCGTGTATAAAAAATTAGAAGCTGTTATTTAGAATTTTTATTTCAACACAGTCTTTGCATTTTACTTTCCCATGAGCTGTTTTAAAAGTGATTGGTTTCTGGATGATTTTTAAATTCCTTCGTCTAACAATGTCTGGAGAGATTAAATTTATATCGGAGCCTGAATCAATTAAGATGAGATAGTCGTTGAATTTTATTAAGGGGATAGAGTTTAATGTTGAGGTCATTACGTATTTTTCTCTACTTCCAGGCTCTCTTCTAAAAAAGTATCGGTATTATATATATATATATATATATATATATATATATATATATATATATATATATATATATATAAATATATATAAATATATATATATATATATATATATATAAATATATATATATATATATATATATATATATATATATATATATTATATATATATATATATTATATATTTATATATATATATATATATATATATATATATATATAAATATATATATATATATATATATATATATATATAAATATATATATATATATATATATATATATATATAAATAAATATATATATATATATATATATATATATATATAATTTGAATTTGCCGCGTTTCGCATACTCCGCGCGCCTTTTGATTGATTACCGTTAGATGGGGTGAAATAAGAATTGAAAAACAAACTGTAACGTAATTGTGCACAAGTGCAAAATAATCAGATAAAATTTATAATAAATAAAACATACTGTAATTATGTAGGGTAAATAGTGAAGCGTTAAACGTAAACTTTAATTGTCGTTTCTTTGTTTACAGGTACGTTTTTAAACTATCCACTGCGCTAGGCCACCGCTCTGAAAAAGCATAATTTTTTTTCTACAAAACAAGATGTGAAAACTTTGAATGCAATTTTTTCGAGTTTTCTTGAGAAGTGCATAAAACGGCAAAATTTGTATCATTTTTATTGCGTCGTTTACCATCTGGCGAAATTGCATCCAAATCGGTGACCCACACTTCGTGGTGTCCCCTTGTCAGAAGAAAAAAAAACAGCATAATTTAAAACACATAGCAGAAAAGTTTATGATTGAAAAATTTACATCTTAACATTCGAATGCAAAACATAGATAGGAGACATTTGATAAGGAGTGTGAAAGGTTTGTCGTCAATGAAGATAATGCAAAGATTGAGATATTAAGGCTATTCCTGGACAAGTCATGTTCAGATTGGCACTCAGCAACGATCACAATATTGACAATGGAAGCTGGATGGTCTGACTGGAACGAGAGACTTTAGGAGTCTTTTGCAGATAAAGGATGTAGTACAGGAATGTATACTATATCTTATAGGTATAGAGAAGGTTTATTGATTGAATATGCTATGAGGAAAGAGACGCTATTGCTATATATGGACAAGGACATTAGTTCAAAGACCCTAGTGCTGCTTATAGCAGCAAGATTACCAGAGAATTTCAGAAATAAGTAAGATAAAGAAAAGTGTGTGAACTCGACTGAATTATTGCATGAAATCAGAAAATGCGAAAATGTAATGTATAAAAATAGTATTACAAAAAAAAAAGGAGAAGAGAAATATGACAAAAAGAAGAGATTTGAAAGAAAACAGCCTTGTAAACATTGTGAAAACTTAAGTAAAGGCGTAAGATATCATCCTCAAGACTCATGTCGGTTTAAGAACAAAGAAAGAAATGAAAGTAGAGTGATTGGAAGTAATTCAGTCATAGAAGTAAATCTGAATACAGCAGAAAAAACTTGTAATCACACCATTGA
>CALYJB010000339.1:0-37500 GCA_944738965.1 Nebria brevicollis
TATAATATATATATATATATATATATATATATATATATATATATATATATATATATATATATATATATATATATATATATATATATATATATGCTGCTATTTTGGTCGATTTTCGTCTGATTCCATTCGGATTTCCGCTGGTATCAGCTAAATATCGTGTTTTCTTCGTAGTCCGTTACATTAAACCCTGCAAAAAAGCAGAAGGTGATGAGCCAGTTGACGGTGGAACAATCTCCCCGGTTTCTGGTCATTAAGATTTTTTTCTTCAAGGCCAGCCCGTTTCTAATAAGTAAACAATTGTACAGCTTGGTTGGCGATGTTCAATCTTTGAAAAAAATTAAGGATGGCCTTCTTGTTGAAACTAAATAAGCCAAGCAAGTAACTAGGTTACTCCAAACTACTACTTTCTCAGATTTTCCTGTTGAGGTGTCATCTCACTCGACCCTCAATACCGTCAAGGGCGTGATTACTTGTCGCTCTTTATTAAATTGCACAATGGATGAGCATTGCTCAGAGCTTAAATCACAAGGAGTTTCTGAAGTCAAGCGAATTACCCGCAAGGTCAATAGCGTATTGGAGAACACTGCGTCCATTATAGTTTCTTTTTCTTTGCATAAGTTGCCAGCAAAAATACGGGTAGCCATGTACAGTTTACCTGTCAGGCCTCACATCCCCAATCCGATGCGCCGCTTCAATTGCCAAAAGTTTGGGCACAGTTCAAAGGCGTGCAAGGACACAAAAATGTGATAAATCACCCCACGAGGAACAGCGCTGTACCGATCCGGTAAAGTGCGTTAATTGTGGAGAAAGTCACCTGGCTTCGTCAAAAAGTTGCCCTAAATTTAAAGAAGAGTATGCCATCATGAAACACAAAACTCTAAACAATTATAGTTTTCCTGAAGCTAGAGCTTTTGTGCGTCAGAACTCTGCTGTTCCGACACTGAGCTTTTCCAAGGTGCTACCTCTGCTACCTCTGTTAACGACATTGCTGCTCTTCTTTTACCTGAAATCAAAAAAATGATTATAGAGGCGATCTCCACTAATATGGGCGCCATCATTAACGCTGTTCTTTCTAATATCTATACAACAACCAGTAACACTACAAGGCCGTCACTCCCTATTGCTCCAGTACCTGTTTTGCCAGGTACATCTCAATCTCTGAATAAAGTGCTTTCTTCAAATATTATGCCATCTCCTGCTCCTGTTCTGTCAGGACAGGATAAAAACTTTTCTCTCTCCGACTCAGAGTCAAGCGCTATGTCGATTGACAATGACACGGTTAAAATTGCCCCTAAGGGCAGACTGAGGAACCCGAAACCGTAACACGTTGCGGGTTTACCTTTAAAGTTAGCCTTCACTTTCTGACTTTTACTTTTCTTTTTTCTTTTCATTTGTTATGTCTAATTCGTTCATCATTCAATGGAACTGTAATGGAATCGTCAACCACCTAGCTGAGGTTAAACTGTTAATGGCTGAACATAACCCCAGAGTAGGTGGCATCCAAGAGAGTCACTGAAAACCTCTTGATTCATTTAACTTGCGGGGATATAACATCTTCCGCAAAAACGTTGAACCTGTTGGTCGTGCCAATGGTGGCGTTGCAATTGTCCTTGAGTCTTCTGTCCCTTTTAAAGATTGCACTATCAGAACAAGGTAACAGGCAGTAGCATGCCTGGTATTTTCACTCCGTAAAATGGTGGCGTTGCAAATTTTCTAGAATCTTCTATCCCTTTGAAAGACTGCAACATTAGGACTAGGCTACAGACAGTAGCCTGCCAAGTATTCTCTCCTCGTTAGATCACAATTTGCAACGTCTACCTTCCAGACGGCAACTGGAGCTTAAATGAACTTAAGGTTTGCATATGCCTAGGGTGTGCACCTCCTATTTTTGAAAAAAATATTCAAACCGGAAGTGCCTGCTTACTCCAGTCATTTTTGGCAGTTTCTGCAGTTACTCAAAAATGGTTACAGTTACAGAAAAATTGTATGAACAAATATTAAAGGTATTCATATTTAGCACAACTTTTGTTTGAATCTTTTTTCCAAAAAGTGTACTGGTTTCAAAATAAATTTCTGCCTTTTATATATACTTTTACATAAATCGTATCATCTGCGCCTGTCAATTGTGTAACAAAATAGACGTAAATAATTTGAAGATTGACATTTAATATTTATTCTAAGAGATATATTTAGTGTAAAAGCGATCTAAAGGTTAGAACAAATATTTTAAATTAGAAAAATAATGAAACTACGGAGTGGATTAACCCATATGCGTATATGAAAGTTCGGTGCATGACACTGCAGATGATTCTTGTTGGCGACTTCAATTCCCACAACATACTCTGGGGTTCTGTAAGCACAGATGCGCGCGGTCGAATGGTTGTTAGCTTCTTGGACAACAATGATGTCACGCTTCTCAACACTGGCTCAGCCACGTTCATGAACATGAGATCAAGAAGTTTTTCGGCAATCGACTTGTCTTTTTCTGACCCTACTCTAGCTGCCCATCTTCAGAAGCAGGTAGTTGACGATGCCCATTTCAGTGACCATTTTCCCATTCTTGTGTCGTTTCTTTCAAATACTGTTTCTGTTCCACAAAAAACAGCACGAAGTTGGTTATTTGATCTGGCCGATTGGCAATCTTTCGCCAACAACCTTATGCTTCCCGAACCGTCACCAGATTTAAATATCGAGCTGCAACATCTAAACGATTCTATTCTGCATTCCGCTTCGTTATCAATTCCGAAATCCTCTGGTTGTCTCAGAAAGAAGTCTGTTTCTGGGTGGAATGAACACGTTGCTTCCGCTATACGTTCTAAAAAGCGCGCACTAAAAGTTTACCGGAGAAATACGACACTTTTAAACCAAATTGCTTTCAAAAAAAGCCTATGCGCAATCCAGGCGTTCAATTCTTCAGTCTAAAACTGAGTCTTGGCGCGGATACGTTCTAAAAAATGCGTACTAAAAATGTACCGGAGAAATCCGACACTTTTAAACCAAATTCCTTTCAAAAAAGCCCATGTGCAATCCAGGCGTTCAATTCTTCAGTCTAAAACTGACTTTTGGCGCTGATTTGTTTCTTCTATTGGTACTGATTTCGACCAAACTCTGCTTTGGAAGAAAGTCAGGTATATGAACGGTTACAAGATAAGTTCCCATATTCCAATGCTCCAGGTCAATGGTGAGGTACACACTGTCAGAGATGATATTTGTGATATTTTAGCAAACCAGTTTGAGTCCGTTAGTCACTCGGATATTTACTCGCTCCATTTCTTGCGCTCAAAAGTTGCTGAAGAGGTTCCCCTAAATTTCGAGTGTGATAATTCTGAGAATCACAATTCAATATTCACTCTAGCAGAATTTGAATTTGCACTCAGTCGTACAGCCAATACTTCTGTTGGGTATGATGATATTGCTTACGCAATGTATCGTCATTTACCCACCCTATATAAACTCAGAATAGTAGAATTTCCCAACCGGCTTTGGGATTAAAATGTCTATCCTGACATCTGGCGTGAAGCGATAGTTGTGCCGATACACAAGATGGGCAAAGAAGTGTCTTCTGCATCAAGTTATCGTCCAATATCTTTGACATGTCATCTGTCAAAGTTATATGAACGCATGATCAACTATCGACTCAACTGGTTTCTAGAATCCCACAATCTCATCAACCAACACCAATGTGGATCTCGTCAGCACCACTCCACTACTGACCTGCATGTGTATCTGACAAACGCTATTCAATCTAGCATCTTAAAACGCAACCATCTGGTTGCAATATTTTTTTATCCTGAGAAAGCTTTTGACATGATCTAGAGATACGGAATTCTACGTAAACTGCACAACTGGGGTCTACGAGGCAATCTGTCTCAATTCGTAGAAAACCGTTCCTTTAGAGTTCGAGTTGGACCAACATTCTCTTCTTTACGCCAGTTGCAAAACGGAATTCCCCAAGGCTCTTCCATTAGTGTAACACTATTCTTGATTGCAATCAATGACATTGTGTCCAACCTGCCGAATACTGTTGAATATTGTCTGTATGTAGATGACCTCATGATCTTCACTTCATCCCAATCTCTTGCTCTCTGTCAGGAGAGATTACAGCAGCCTGTTGCCTTAGTTTCTTTGGCTGCATCCGGGCGTGGTTTCATCTGTGGAGAAAACCTGTGCTAACGACTTCTGTCGACTACGTAAAGCACACAACTGTCCTGTTGTATCGCTTTACGATAGACCAGTGCGGATAGTGGATGAGATGAAATTTTTGGGCATAATTTTCGCCCGTCGTCTTTTATGGCTGAGACAAATCAACACTGTTTCTGCGCAGTGCCGAATATCATTGAATGCTATCAAGTGTATTGCCTCCACAAATCGGGGAGGCGATAAAGACTCTCTGCTGGACTTTACGTCAGTCTGGTTCTATCTGGGATAGACTTCTGTGCTATCATTGTGTACACTGCTAGTGCTTCTCACTTAAAGAGGCTAGAAAGCGTGCACAATGCTGGCATTCGAGCAGTCACAGGTGCGTTCAGGAATACACAAATTCCTAGCCTTCACCGTGAAGCCGGTGTACCACCACTTCAGATAAGGTACATGAAACTTGGTTTGAGATACGTCTGCAAAGTTCTTTCGCTCACGCAGCATATAAACCATTCCATATTTTTCAATAATCCGGTATTGAATCGTCTATATACCAATAGTGCAACTTCTCTTTATTCACTTGCACTGAAACTTCCAAGGTTGTCAAACACCATAATTGACAACCGAGGGACTGTTCTATCGAGAATCATTTCCAACAACCCTCCATGGGCATCTCTTTCTTTACCGACAAACCTAGAGCTGACCAACTTGCAAAAAGATTCTGCTCCTAACGCTATATACTTGATTGAATTCTTCATTCAATTGCAGTACACAGACTTTCAACACACATATACTGATGGCTCCAAGACAGACTCCGGTACAGGCTGCGCTCTTGTGACCGATGGCGTATCGCAGTCGTTCACACTGTCACCTATATGCTCAGTATACACTGCTGAGCTATATGGTATTCTCTACAGTCTTCGACACTCCCGTCAACCTATCGATGAGCAACGTCACTTGCTCATCTGCACCGATTCCCTGAGTTCTATCTTAGGCATCCAACCGTTTTGGACATCCGCGGAGAAATCGATAGATTACCGGAGCTAGAGAGAAATGTCGTACTAATGTGGATACCCGGACATGCTGGGATAACCGGTAATCACTGTGCCGACCGAGCTGCTCTTAGAGCAGCCAACGACAACTACGTTCTCCGTCATCCCTTGCGCGCCGATGTGTTGAGGTCTAAGGCTGTGCATTGTCTTAAGTTATGGCAGGAGGAGTGCAATACATCTCTTAGTAAATTGCGACGTGTAAAATGTCAGGGGAGCGGTGGTTAGCACCGCTCCGCTTAACAAGGTGTAAGCAAGTGGTCATCTCTCGTCTGAGAATAGGCTATACTTGTCTCACACACTTGCATCTGTTACTAGAACAACCACCGCTCTGCTCCACTTGTAACAGTAGGCTCACTCTCGAACAAATTTTCGAACAGTGTCCTAGTTAAAATTTTCATCGTCGCAATGCTGGTATTGCGGGTCCCATGCGTATTTCTTTAAGCAATAATGCAACAAGCATTGGTAAAGTGCTCTCATTTCTCCGGGTAGCTGATTTGTTTACGCAAATCTGAAAGGATTCTCTCCATTTCTTTTCGTTTCTTAAGTGCTAATACTTCAATTATCATTTCTTTTCTTTCTTCTTCACACTATATATCAGCCGAAGCTTTTTATGGTTTCTGTTCTTGACTTCGGTTCTTCACTGATGTCTGCACATTCCAACTGTGCGATGTTCTTTCATACATGTGAAAATATATCATTCCTCTTTAGGCTTTATCTAAGCAAAAACAGATGTTTAATTTTTTTTTAAATAATTTTTGCTAGTTATTATTCATTTATTTATTTCTTTTATTTTCTCTCTTGTTATATACAATCCAGTTCTCTTTTACATATACTATTTTTCATTTTCACCTGTACAAGCGGTAATGACCATAGTAGTCGATCCGCAATTTAAATAAAAAATTTAAAAAAATTATATATAAATATATATATATATATATATATATATATATATATATATATATATATATATATATATATATATATATATATATATATATATATATATATATATATATATATATATATATATATATATATATATATACATATATATATATATATATATATATATATATATATATATATATATATATATATATATATATATATATATATATATATATATATATGTATATATATATGTATATATATATATATATATATATATATATATATATATATATATATATATATATATATATATATATATATATATATATATATATATATATATATAGTTAAATAGTTACCTGCATGGAAGATGCAGTGTCACCACTTTCCCAGGGTACCAAAACCCGTGTAATTTTAGTAAATGCTTACAATGTAAAATACAAACTATGTAAAAAAAAACCACATATTATAGTTAGTTCTGAATTGTACAAGTATCAAGAAAGTTGTATCTGTCGAAATAAAAATAATTTTTTTTATGTTTGCACGTGTTCTATAATTGGCGCAGTCGGTAGGATACTCACACGAAGTATTCAAAATAAAACCAATTTTCGTAAATAGAAAATTTTTATTAAATTCTTCGGTTCGTGTCAACGATTAACTGAGTGTCCATCAAGAAAGAAACCTATCCAACCATTTTGAACATACAACGGAAATCAACCATCCATAAGATATCATTGCGGAGGAGATTTCCAAATCCTGCTGAATACAGAGTCAACGTCACTGTTCAATTTTGGCCAATGGATAAATTCCTGATAGTGCTCCTGTAAGTACGCATGCCTATCAGAGACACAATTTTAGATACCAATACGAACACAGACACAGATTCGGATAATTCTAACTTATCAATGTCAAACCTAATTAACCAAATAAACAACCTATCTATAAACGAAATGGCTTTTCCCACTCTAAAGAAAGAATGCTTAGATATGATCCCCGATTTTCGCGGCGATCGAAAATTGCTTCCACGTTTACTAGAAATCTGCGAGAAATTAATTAACAAATTCTATAACTTGCAAGATCCCAATGATTTTCAGAACGAGTACTTAATGTCTAGTATTCATGCTAAAATTAAAAAAGAAGCTACTATAAATGTTGCTAGTTCTAAAATTAATCGCTGTTCAGATCTAAAAACCGCGTCATTAAATACTTATTCGGATAAGAGAGATTGCTATACTCTCAACATAGAAATAACGGAACTAAACAGTTAAACGAAAATGCTTTCAAATTTTACAATAAAATTCAAGATTTATTGAAGCTTCAAATAGCAAACGTAAACACATATACGGTTGAACCAGAAGCAAGTTATCTAAATAACTATTTTAGAAAGTATGCACTTCGAATCTTATAACGAGGTCTCAAAGAACCTTTAGGTACACTTATGCGGACTAAAAACCCCATCGACTTAAACAGTGCACTTGACATGCTGACAAACGACTTTCAATTAGAAACTCAAACCAGAAATCAGCATAAATTCCCAAATCAAATTAAACCAAAACCAATAACTAACTATAGTTACAAATCATCTCCAACCCAAAATATTCCACAATAACATACCAACCTAATTCAAGTGGCTTTATTAACAAAAATATTTCTCGAACTTATGTTTATGGATCACAACCAAATCAATATTTCCCTAAACCTACACCTACACCTATGAGTATCAATACAAGACAGACAATTCTACCAAAACCTACACCTATGAGCAGAAATACCAGACAAACTTTCTTAGAGTAACCCAACAATACAATTCCAAACAACCTTTCCGGATATATCTCCGAAGAACTATTTAACACCGAAACTAATGACATCATTACAAGAACAAGAATATAATGATGATCATATAATTCACGAATTCGAATCGGATTCAAAACTTTACGAACAAGAAACTGTATCAGAACCTTTTTTAGGAAAAATTGCCTCGGAACAAAAATAGAACTTATGAACTCGACACATAATTCAAGTGAATTACCATTCATAATATTCCCAGAACTTAATCTCAAATCGCTCATTGACACTGGTAGTTCACGGTTATTCTTAAGCCTGACATAGCAGAAAAATATTATCACAATAAAATACTACACGACCCATTTAAAATTTCAACAGAACATGGCACTTTTCTCGAAAATTTGATCATGCTGCCGTATTCCAAATTATTTTCAAAGCCAAAGCTTATTCTAAAATATCATTTATTTAATTTTCATAGCCAATTTGACATTCTACTTGGTCTGGATAATTTAAAATTGTTAGAAATAAATATTGACCTTATACGTGACAAATTAATAACCCCTACGAAAGAGATAAAAATTCATCACCACAAAATAACTCCACATTCTTATTGCATAACAATCCCCGCTAATTCAGAAAAAAATACTAAAATGTACGTCGAAAACATAGAAAACGGCGAAGCATTAATTCCCTAAATTAATTTCAATAATCTAATAAATCCGGAAGGCATAACAAAAATAAAAAATCACGAAATTTACTATCCAGATATCAACTCAAGTAAACAAGAACAAACAATAAATTCATTAAAACATATTCGCGCTCAGTCCATAGAAAATTTCGAAATTAACAATTTAAATTTTTACACACAAAACCCCAAAAACAAATTCGACATCTCAAAAATTCGAACAGAACATATGAACTCAGAAGAAAAGACACAAATTACTAAATTAATAAAACATTACTCTGATATTTTTCATGACGAAAACAAAACTTTAACATTTGCAAACAAAATTAAACATCATATCCGTACCAATGACGAAATTCCAGTCTATTCAAAAACATACAGATATCCTGAAATTCATAGAATGGAAGTACAGTCTCAAATTCAGAAAATGCTTAATCAAAAATTAATCAGACCATCACATTCACCTTGGTCGTCCCCCGTTTGGATTGTTCCCAAAAATTTAGATGCGTCGAGAAAACGCAAATGGAGAATCGTAATAAATTATCGAAAGCTAAATGAAAAGACTGTAGATGACAAACATCCACTCCCAAACATTACCACCTTATTAGATAAACTCGGTAGATGCCAGTATTTTACAACCCTTGACCTTGCCGCGGGGTTTCACCAAATTGAAATGAATAAATCCGATATTCAAAAAACAGCATTTAACACCGAAAACGGCCATTATGAATTTCTTCGCCTACCATTTGGCTTAAAAAATGCGCCTGCCACATGTCAACGTGTCATGGATAACGCTCTTAGAAATCTAGTTAATGATATATGCCTCGTTTACCTAGACGATGTAATTATTTTTAGTACTAGTCTACAAGAACATATAGGAAGTTTACGAACCGTATTCGACCGATTGAAAAAAGCAAACACCTAAAATCCAACTTGATAAATCAGAATTCTGTCAGAAAGAAGTAGCTTACTTAGGTCATATAGTTACACCGGAGGACGTCAAACCAAATCCCGATAAAATCAAAACAATTTCAAACTTTCCGATTCCAAAAACAACAAAACAAATTAAATCATTTTTAGGCCTACTCGGCTATTACAAGAAGTTTATTAAGGACTTTGCAAAGTTAACAAAGCCATTTACAAAATGTTTGAAGAAATGCGCAAAAATAAATATCAACGACCCCGAATACTTAATTTGTTTTAACACATGCAAAAATCTTCTCGTTAACGAACCTATCTTACAATATCCCGACTTCACAAAACCATTCATCCTTACTACTGACGCAAGTAACTTTGCTATTGGCGCTGTGTTGTCCCAAGGATCAATCGGATCAGATCTTCCAAACGCTTATTCTAGTAGAACGCTTAACGATTCCGAACAAAACTATTCTACAATAGAAAAGGAACTGCTTGCTATCGTCTGGTCCACAAAGTACTTCAGACCCTATTTATTTGGCAGAAAATTTAAAAGCATCACTGACCATAAGCCATTACAATGTCTATTTTCCTTAAAAGAGCCAAACTCGAAACTAGTACGTTGGCGGTTGAAATTAGAGGAGTACGACTACGAAATTATTTACAAAAAAGGCTCATTAAACAAAAATGCAGACGCACTTTCTAGAATCGATTTAAACGTAAATTCTTCAGAAGATAATGGTACTCAACAGTTTTTCGACTATATGGAAAACTTTAACGAGAACTTTGAACCACACAATGACACCCAATCAATGATTGCTGAACCCGATTTCGACCAAAATAATTCAACTTCAGACGCTACTGTACACTCTAGCTCAGAAGACCCAATAATTGGTATAAAAATTAGCGAATTACCTGTTAACGCCGGTATGAATCAAATATTTATTTCAGAAGTGATACATTCTCCTTCAATGCCAAAAGTTACCAAACTACATAAAAATAAAATGCGAATATATATATATATATATATATATATATATATATATATATATATATATATATATATATATATATGTATGTATATATATAATAAATATTCATTTAAAAAGATCTGTTAGGACGAGCTTTCCTCATGATTTATTACAGTTACTCACCAGGAGACGCCACGTAGTTGGGGTCACCGATTTCGCTGAAATTTTGTCAGATTGTAGGTGAAGTAAAATAAATAATACAAATTTTGCAGTTTTATGCACTTCTCAAGAAAATTCGAGAAAATCGCGTTCAAAGTTTTCGCATCATGTTTTGTAGCAATAAAAATGATGGTTATTATTAGTCCTGATGACCGAGAGGTCGAAACATATGTAGACAATTTTTTACCTCAAGCACCAGCACCCCAACAGGAACACCGTCGTCAGCGTCGTCCCTGGAAAGCCTTCCAGGGACTTTCGACTTTTCCCACCAGGAACCTACCCCAGAGAAGGACTTCGAATCCAGTGAGGAAACCATCACCCCAATGGAAGAAGAAGACCCCCCACCCTCCACGAGAACCAACGTGGATCCGACCCCCAGCACTAGCGGCATAGGTCATTTCCGGGTAAGTGCCCTATTCGACACCCAGAAAGCCCAGGTAAGACCTAGGGATGACAGCCCACCCCCACATGGACGGCAATTCAAAGTGCCCAAGAGGACAACCAAGGCTCCGACAAAAACAAAGATGACACCAACGTATACCAAAAACAGATTCCACTCCGTAACTGACCAAGAAGACTCGGACACAGACCAAGACGACAAAGACATCGACGAACCTAGAACTAAAACACCCCGACCACCCCCTCCAATAATTATACCAACCATGACTAACAACCCGACCAAATTGACAACATACATACAAAAATTTGCCACGCAAGGCTACCACATCAAATACACATATAACAACACAAACATATACATACATAAAGAACAAGAACGACAAAAACTAATAACTGACTTAAACTTAGACTCAGAGTTCCATTAATACACCTACACCAACAGGGAAACAAAAACACATGCATTCGTGCTCAAGGGTTTGGATAGTGCTCCGGACATCGAGGAGCTGCGTACAGAGATCATCACGCTGGGCATTGATGGCCATAAACTGTTTCAAATGCGAAACACAAGACGCCCCCTCTACCTTATCACAACGTCCAACTCACACACCATCAAATCACTAAACAAGGAAGCGAAATACCTCTTCCATGTGAAGGTAGAGTGGGAGCGTCACGTGAATAAAAAACACGTGATCCAGTGCCAACGCTGCCAGCAATGGGAACATGCTACAGCGAACTGTAGGCTCCACCCCCGGTGCCTCAAGTGTGCGCAGGGCCACCTCACGCAAACTTGCACCAGAACTCCGGACACACCAGCTACATGTGCCAACTGCACAGGCCCGCACCCGGCGAACAGAATGCCCCGTTTACCTAAACAAAATAAAAGTAATGGAAGCTAACAGACCACTGACTACAAAGACCGCTACGGACATTGACGCACCAATCCCATGCAACAACCATTGGAAAAAAACCACCCCTCAAACCCAACCTCTCAAACAAAATACCCTCCCTAAAAAACAAGACTTCCCAGTGCTCCCAATCCCAAAACAAACAAAACGTCGTCCCTCAATCTATCCACAACAACAACAACCACACCAACAGCATCAAACACAGGACAGACAAGAAAACAACGACATCGACGAACTGACGGAATGAACGACATTCTCCGAAATGGAGAAACTCAAAACCAAAATTAACATTACAAACATGCTACGAGCAATAAAAGACTTAAATAACGCACTGAGCAAAGCCAGAAACTCCAACGAACACTTTACAATATTCATTTCATTCACAAAAAATGTACACACCTAGAACATTTAAACACAAAACAACACTAAACATCTGTTCATGGAACGCCAATGGAGTCATGGGCAAGGTAGATGAACTTACACACTTCCTACAAACACACAACATACACATTTGTCTACTCAACGAAACAAAACTCAAAGACACACACACATTTAAAATACATAAATACACAATTTGCAAAGCTGACTGACCACAGCAGGGTCCAGTACCCGTTGGGGGCATTGCGGTGCTAGTCAAAAACAACATACCACATACACTTACACCAAACCCACACACTACACTAGAAACACTAAATATAACACTTACAGACAACACAGTAATCTACGCTGCCTACAACAGACCTATAAACAACTGCACACGCACAGATCTCACAACATTATTACACAAAAACAAAACACTGGTGATCGGCGATCTCAACGCGAGACACGAGGGCTGGGTCTGCATTACATACAGCACAAACGGCAACACACTAAAATCATACATAAACTCACACGTCGCCATCATACTACACCCAAACACCCCCATCATATATTTAAAATTTAATTATTCCTGCTGTTTATATTCTCTTTTATTAAATTTTTGGACTCTGAACGCCACTATAAATAAAATAATACAAAGTAAAACGCCACCATAATAAGTTCTTTCTCGCCACGTGCAGGCAATACCTTCATTTTAAAAATTTATTTTCATCGAAATGAATATTGTGATATAAAATATCGATTTTTCTGTGATTCCTGATGAATAGATTAATAGTGAAAATATGCTGCTCTCATTGCAGGAAACCTTTATATTTTAATCAGTTTTATGATATTTTATATTTTATTTACAAGAAAAAAACATCTGCAGTGTCATACGGACGTCATTCCAAAAATAGTTGCAATCGATTCAGGGAAGATCAAAACGTATATTTCCGTTGAAAAATCGAGATCGAAATTTTTCATGATTACAATACTTACTTATACTGCGTATGAGAGTAAAAAGTCATACATAGGAAAAAGCCTGCGGAGTGGGGACTCGAATTTCCGACCACTCTGCCCGTACGCCAGCTTGCTATCTACTGCGCCATGCCGCCTCTTGAAATCAAATTTTTTACTACAAAACATGATGTAAAAACTTTGAACACGATTTACTCGAATTTTCTTGAGAAGTGCTTGAAACGGCAAAATTTGTATTATTTTTTTTGCGACACCTACCATCTGACAAAATTTCAGCGAAATCGGTGACCCCAACTACGTGGCGTCCCCTTGTCAGTACATAATCTTAATAACAATGTACGTGCCTGGTTGAAGAAATAATTTTATTCTCGTTAGTTCGTCGGCTTCACCGGCTTTAGTATTAAGTTTATGGCCTGTCGTGTATACAATCATATCTATCCAGGTTTTTTCAGGCTGTGTACAGATACATGTGGATTATCCGCATGTGGCAAACCGTTAGGTCTTGGGAATTACCCTGAAGCGGCCTAGAATTCAGAAATCTGGACCCTCAAAATTTTAACTTTTAAAATCAACTATTTTTTATTCTTTGCTGACTTAGTATTTAGTTACTCTTTCATTTTATAAATCCGGATGTTTCGTGTTTCATTTCATAAATGAAATTGTATGAATTGTCATAAGATTCTCTTACTGATGAGAGTCGAATCCCTGAGAACTCGAAAACACTGAGTGGAAATTTTTATGGACGTGTAAAATTTTATAACCACGTATGCACTTATCTTGTTCATCTTTAATAATCAGTCTGTACAAAAGCTTCCAATGGAAAGGACATCATAAACATATATACTACTACTACAATAAACTATCATATTATACATACACGATTTTGATAAATACCCGAAATATATATTCCTGTGTTCCTCTACAATTTTTGGGCACAACAGCAGTCTAAATTCCAACTCGGAACAGAAAACACCTAGGTACTACTTAGAGTGCAATATTTATATACAACTAAAATAGTAAGAATATTATTTTAGTCATTCATATTTGTTTTAATATTGTTGTGTGTTGTAAATGTTATATTTTGTTGTTCAAATAAATCAGTGAAACATGAGATAAAGCGTTTAGTTTCAAAAATCAAGGAGACAAAGAGCAACACCCCAACAAACAAGAACCATCAATTTAATCATTATTATAAATTATCTGGCATATCAACACTGAACTGCGCATTTTGGAAATTTCATAAATCTTCAAAATTTTTAATATTTAGTAAATATTAAGTCTATTTTGTCGTTGTTGAACAATTGACAGACACAGTTGATACGATATATGTAAAATAAATAATATAATATCAAGTTTCAATAGTCATTACTTTACAACTAGTACGATTTTTGAAAAATATTTTCAAATAAAAGTTATGCGAAATATTCTAAATGATTTTGATGTAAGTACTACCGTTTTTATATATTTCCGTTAAAATCTCGAGATAATTTTTTTCATGATTACAATACTGCGTATAGGAAAGTAAAAACAACGATAGAAAAAATATAATAATTATCAATGCTAATAAATATACCATTACTTCATTGCAAATCAACTTTATAAGAAACATATTTATATTGGGAACACTAATATATAGGAACACTAATTTATGGCAACACTAATTTATGGAAAAATAATTTAAAATAATTCCTTTCTAGCCGTTTCTTTAATTGGTTCCTTTTTCTTTTTTTTTTGCGGCCGTGGTGTATTCTGTATTTCTTATGGGCATATTCCTTGTGAAGCGTGGACCCACTAAATCCGGAAGAACACAATTTAAATAAAATTTAACCAATTTTTCTTCCATTTGCTCCGTCCAGAATACATCGTCTCTTTTTATAATTTTGACAGTCATGGGGTAATTATCTCCTGTCGAAATTGCGAAAATACAAGTATCTCTTCCTGTGACTGCTAGTTGCCCTTGTATTTGATAATACCATTTATCATTTTTATTTACAACTAGTGAATCTTTTTCATATTTTAAAATATTGACTTTCTTGTTTCTAACAGCTTCATGTATTGCTGTATTATAGGTCGATAGCGGACATTTTACTTCGACTATTGAATGTAAGTCAACTAAACCATTTGGTGTTGCTCCGAGGAATATAATATTTTTATGAATAAATAGACCACAACTATTAATTTTAATATATAATTGTTTTTCCAATTTTTGAAGTGCCCTAAATTCATTTTTTTTACCGTGTTTTACTGCTGGGACATTGGGATCTTTGGAATTATACAGTGATGTTTTTACTAAATTGGCAAAACTGGTAGTATTTCTTCTACTACAGGCAGCAAAAAAGTTTGAAGATGCATATTTTTCGACGTTCTTCCATCCATTTTCCACTATCAGCCTGAAACCTAGTTTCTACCTCTAGATTCTGCCGATATTCATCATTTCTCTCCAAGCTTTTTAAAAATACATTTTTCTTGGTTTCATATTCATCTTTATCCATGTCTAAAATATTACAACCATCGCCATAATCAGGATCAGATAATATGATTACTGCTTTTCTTTTACGCACATTTACATTTTCTTTTCTTCATATTTTTTTGTGCTCTTCTAGCATCAAATCGCTAAACTATTTTGCTTGGACTTCGTTGATACATCGTTTGATGCAAATAATAGTGGGGTGATTTTGTATTAAATGATACTACGGCAGCGGAACATCTTGCTGCATAAGATCCGCGACTAGTGAAATTTATGCGCTTTCCTGTAAATCACAATAAGCATAAATACTAATATATTTTAAAACCTAAATATTAAATTTACCTCCAACAAATTTAGCAATACTCGAATTATATTGTTCAACGATATTGCTGTCGACATCGTAGATCAAACTACGTGCGTGTCCTGCAATTTATTCAATTGTTTGCTGTAATTTGGATAGAAATACAGGATTTTGTAGTAATAAAAAATATCTATTATTGTCCTCTGACTTCTTTTTACAAAAATAATCTGCACATTGTTCGTGCTGTCCATATTCATGACATAAACTATTCTCTATGTCTGTTTGTAAGAGTGAGATAGCTTCGGTTATATCTGTATGATTTTTTCTATGTGCAATTGCACCTGTAACATGTGTACGTATTCTCATAATTTTTCCTATAAAATCTTTTCTTATTTCAAATCTGTAATGTGTATCTAATACAAGTCGTTGTACAGTACAGTAACATCGTAAAAGATGATTTCTGCATTCGATTTTTTCAACTGTCACATTACTATATGGTCGTGCCTCAATAATTTTCTTATATGTGCTGCTATCTCCATCAGCAATTATTTTATTATATATGACACCATGATTAGCCATGCTACTTTTAAATCCTTCCACCAGTATCGCTGATTCCATACTTGTTGAACTGCCATTAAAATTTTTAAAACACCTATGCTCCGTATTAACCTTATATTTTTTGTTTCCATCGCAAATCATACAATATTTGTTTTTCACTCCAATGTATAGGATTTGTTTATAATGAAATAATATAAGTGCGGCTATTTCAGATAACGCGTTATAATTCGTCCCATAAGATCTCCTTGACCAACATCCATCACCAACTACTGTGATTAGTTGAGTTCTCTTTTCGTCAATATTTTGTATTTTTCAAGCATACTCCGCTTCTTTTTTCACAGCATGTTCCATGCAAATCAATGCTGCTTCTTCCCACACACTATTAATTTTATTTTGGCATTTTGTAAAGGTTTGTTGAGACATACAAGGGATATTCATGCTTGTCATAATTTCTTCGAAATTATAATAGCCTGAACCTATACTTATAATACCAGATACGGCTCCCGTATTTATGTCCATATTTTTATCGTCTTTGTCATTCGTCGATATTATAAAATTCCTATTGCACATATCACATTTGAAACACAACTCAGACAAAGGCCTTTTCGTATCTCTTGTATTAACATTAAATTGTTGATTGAACATGAAAATGCTCGAGCATGTGTATTAATTGCCTGTAATTGTTTAAAGAAATAAGCCACATCTACTATTCTTCTTCCTTCATACAGATAAGACGCTTCAGTGGTTTTATTTGAGCCTATGGCCATTGTATAATCCTCGCTAAATGTTGGAGTGTTTATCATTGGAATTTGAGTGAGCAACTCATTTTTATCTAATTCCATATTCAAAGATGCCGTATTTAAATTTAATTTAGCTGAATAAAAATAACAAATATGTAGTTAATTGAAGTGTAATACTTCATAAACACAGGAAGAAGCCAATTACCTTTTCTCATGTTCATTATATTGCCTATTTTTCTCGTACGACTCACATTACGTTTTTATTTATTTAGTTTTCCTATTGTTAATAACATTTTTCACTAACACCGTAAAAACACAAATAGATAATACTTCATTATTATTTTATTAACTGTATTAAAACTGAAAAAGTTCTTGAAGCTATATTTCCACTGTTTCTAAACGATCTATATTAGAACCATGCCAAAACAGAAGTAAGCGTTCTTCTATGGAAATTGTCGATGTGTTTATGTTATTGAAACACAACAAACGAATCACAACAAACCAAACTGAAAATATAGCTACAGTGGCTCAAATGAGTGCGCACACATACTTTACGTTACAATGTTTGTGTCACATTATAATATACTTATACTATATTATTTATTTTTACTTAACAATATAAAATTATTTATTTGGATCAGTATTAGAAATACGATCACATAACAAACAATTTCCAAATTATGGAGGTATTTTCAAAAAAAGTTTTATAGTTTACATGTTTAAATTTAATATATTATACTGATAGTCAGTAGTATAATATAGTTGTGATTTGGGCAATAAACATTAAAAAAATATATTTATTGCACAAATTTTCAGACGGCTGTAAATATACAATAAAAAAGTATTTAAAACATATAAATTTTATTTAATTCAATTAAGAAATAATGATTATTATTATCTAACAAAAATTATTGTTTAAATAATACATACTAGAATTCATAAACTATAGTATTAATTCAGAGCCAACGCCATGCTTGCTTCTGAGAGTGTACTCGTAGCGTATTCATAGCACTGCCGCTAGATGCTGTCATGACTGGGTACAAATTTTGGTAAAATAGAGTTTTACGGACGCCACTCCACAGCCTATATTGTTGCTATTTAAAATATGTATAAGAGAGGATTAAACCTTGAATCGCTGAAGTTAGAATTTGATGTTTTTGCTTACTTTTTAAAATATATGCTTTCTAAAAATACCTATATTTAATGAATTATTAATAACATAACAATACAAAAATATAAAATTCTATTCGCAGCTATGAAAAGTTTCACCTTTATATTTGCATTATCTGCAATTAGATTTGCAAAATTATTTTCCATATAGACTGTAGAGCGGCGCCCGTAAACGCTGTTTTTCGTATAGGTAGAGAATCGCCTTGAGTATAAGCGGTGCAACTGACCATATGTGGAAATGATAATGAAAAACCAACAATAGGTCTTGGTCTAGCTAAGTGTTGGGTTTAAAGAATCAACTAATAATTTATGTATAACAAGTGAAAGTATATACAGTAGAGTCTCACATTTGAATATACATATTACCTACATGTAAAGTATGTTCACGTTAAAAGTGTACAGAAACGTACAAAGCCATCTATCCGCCTATACGTTGAACTATTATGACAGTTTTATTTAACTCATTGCGCATGTGTTAAAACAAAATTTGAAAATCTAACTTCATTAAAACGGGATCGGTCGCGCTTTATCTGGATAAATAAATAGACTAAAACTTATTATTATGCTTATTATATAACTCTTTATTTAATTAAAGAGACGTTTTAAACAACATTAAAATGTAATTATTTAAAAAATTCAGATAATTTTAGCAAATAAAAGAGAAAAAAGCTGATATGCCTGTCACTGAACTTTCTTATACGCATTAAGATCGATAGAAATCAAAAAATTTTGAAAAATTTTAAAATTCTAACGATCTAACCAAAATGCGTATACGAAAGTATATTAGCGTATACGAAAGTATATTAGCGTATACGAAAGTATATTAAGGTGCCGTTTCAAAAAATCGATTTTCTTTTGCGTTTAAATGATACTTTTGAATGTGTAGAATATAATTTTGTATGTTAGAACCCAAACCGGGCTTTTATTCAAAATGAAATAGCCGATTTTCTAGAAAACACGCTTCGCACGGCTGGCGCGCTCGCGCGGTATTAGCATGCAACAGTTTTGACTTGTCAAACCTTTAAACGCAATTATCTCGAAACAATATATTTCAAATGTGCACGGTATCTCCCACAATTTCCATCGCATTGACGTCAACTTTTGTGCCATTTACGCGCAATTTAAAAACCCACCATAACATCGTACGGGATTTTTTAATTTGTTCCTGAATTTTGCTTGGGAACCACTTATATGCTCGAATTTTTGCGTCAAAATCATTGCTCAAATTTAAAATAGCTACTATTCTTTTCAAAATGCGAAATTTAAAATTCAGATACGGTATTACGGTGGTAAATTTAATGTAGTGTGACAAAGTTATGGTCGCTTAGACAGCAACCACCATGGCTACGGGGCTAAGGTGCTTGATTACCAGTCGAAGTCTTAACTTCATACCGTGCAGTTGTTTTACCAAGCGGAGTGCGCAGTTATAAACCGAATATTTAATTGTTTTAAACAAGTTATTTATTATTCTATATTGTTTTAAACAATAATTTCTTTCTTATTTCAAAATACCAAGTGAATTTTACACAAAACTGGCCACTACGCCAAGGCGCAATAACACCTTATTTGCAATCAACCCTAGGAAGGAAATAGTCGACTCCCCATCCCCATCAACATCCCTGGGGAGTCTTCCGGGGACATTCGATTTTTCAAACCAGGAACCGTTCCCACATTTGGAACTCGCCTCAAGTGGGCAAACAATCATAGGGATGGAAGAAGACGAACCCCCCAATCAACCACTCCGTACCGCAGACATCGTACCCACAACTAGCGGACAAAACAAAAATAAAATTCGGCTAAGCGCATTATTTGCACCTAAAGCATCTTTTCGCCGCAGAGAAGACACACCTCTTGAAGAAAGAATTTTTAAAATTCCCAGGAGAACCGCCAGACCCCCCCAAGAACGACAAAACATCATTACAGACCTGAACTCGGACATAGACAACCACTACTACACATACTCAAACAGAGAGACAAAAACGCACGCGTTTGTGCTCAGGGGCCTCGACAGTGCGCCGGAGCCGGAAGAACTGCGCGTGGAGCTGACTTCCCAAGGCATCGACACCCAAAAGGTCTTTAGAATGAGCAACACGAGGCGACCACTCTACCTTTTCACGACGACAAACAATCACACGGTTAAATCTCTTAACTTCAACACCAGATCCATTTTTCACGTCAAGGTTGAGTGGGAACGTCACATCAACAAGAAGCAGATGATCCAGTGCCATCGCTGCCAGCAGTGAGGTCACGCCACAGCAAAGTGTAGGCTCCGCCCACGTTGCCTGAAATGCGCACAGGGCCACCTAAGACAAATTTGCGTCAAGACCCCAGACACACCTGCCACATGCGCAAACATCCGGCCAATTATATTGAATGGCCGGTGTACATCAATAAAATTAAAAACTTAGAAATAAACAAAACTCGGACCTCTAGGACTACTAACACATACGCACCCATCCCTTCCAAAAACTTCTGGAAAAAACCGAACATCCACACACTACTACACAACAACAACAACAACAACAACAACAACAACAACAACAACAACAACAACAACAACAACAACAACAACAACAACAACAACAACAACAACAACAACAACAACAACAACAACAACAACAACAACAACAACAACAACAACAACAACAACAACAACAACAACAACAACAACAACAACAACAACAACAACAACAACAACAACAACAACAACAACAACAACAACAACAACAACAACAACAACAACAACAACAACAACAACAACAACAACAACAACAACAACAACAACAACAACAACAACAACAACAACAACAACAACAACAACAACAACAACAACAACAACAACAACAACAACAACAACAACAACAACAACAACAACAACAACAACAACAACAACAACAACAACAACAACAACAACAACAACAACAACAACAACAACAACAACAACAACAACAACAACAACAACAACAACAACAACAACAACAACAACAACAACAACAACAACAACAACAACAACAACAACAACAACAACAACAACAACAACAACAACAACAACAACAACAACAACAACAACAACAACAACAACAACAACAACAACAACAACAACAACAACAACAACAACAACAACAACAACAACAACAACAACAACAACAACAACAACAACAACAACAACAACAACAACAACAACAACAACAACAACAACAACAACAACAACAACAACAACAACAACAACAACAACAACAACAACAACAACAACAACAACAACAACAACAACAACAACAACAACAACAACAACAACAACAACAACAACAACAACAACAACAACAACAACAACAACAACAACAACAACAACAACAACAACAACAACAACAACAACAACAACAACAACAACAACAACAACAACAACAACAACAACAACAACAACAACAACAACAACAACAACAACAACAACAACAACAACAACAACAACAACAACAACAACAACAACAACAACAACAACAACAACAACAACAACAACAACAACAACAACAACAACAACAACAACAACAACAACAACAACAACAACAACAACAACAACAACAACAACAACAACAACAACAACAACAACAACAACAACAACAACAACAACAACAACAACAACAACAACAACAACAACAACAACAACAACAACAACAACAACAACAACAACAACAACAACAACAACAACAACAACAACAACAACAACAACAACAACAACAACAACAACAACAACAACAACAACAACAACAACAACAACAACAACAACAACAACAACAACAACAACAACAACAACAACAACAACAACAACAACAACAACAACAACAACAACAACAACAACAACAACGACAACAACAACAACAACAACAACAACAACAACAACAACAACAACAACAACAACAACAACAACAACAACAACAACAACAACAACAACAACAACAACAACAACAACAACAACAACAACAACAACAACAACAACAACAACAACAACAACAACAACAACAACAACAACAACAACAACAACAACAACAACAACAACAACAACAACAACAACAACAACAACAACAACAACAACAACAACAACAACAACAACAACAACAACAACAACAACAACAACAACAACAACAACAACAACAACAACAACAACAACAACAACAACAACAACAACAACAACAACAACAACAACAACAACAACAACAACAACAACAACAACAACAACAACAACAACAACAACAACAACAACAACAACAACAACAACAACAACAACAACAACAACAACAACAACAACAACAACAACAACAACAACAACAACAACAACAACAACAACAACAACAACAACAACAACAACAACAACAACAACAACAACAACAACAACAACAACAACAACAACAACAACAACAACAACAACAACAACAACAACAACAACAACAACAACAACAACAACAACAACAACAACAACAACAACAACAACAACAACAACAACAACAACAACAACAACAACAACAACAACAACAACAACAACAACAACAACAACAACAACAACAACAACAACAACAACAACAACAACAACAACAACAACAACAACAACAACAACAACAACAACAACAACAACAACAACAACAACAACAACAACAACAACAACAACAACAACAACAACAACAACAACAACAACAACAACAACAACAACAACAACAACAACAACAACAACAACAACAACAACAACAACAACAACAACAACAACAACAACAACAACAACAACAACAACAACAACAACAACAACAACAACAACAACAACAACAACAACAACAACAACAACAACAACAACAACAACAACAACAACAACAACAACAACAACAACAACAACAACAACAACAACAACAACAACAACAACAACAACAACAACAACAACAACAACAACAACAACAACAACAACAACAACAACAACAACAACAACAACAACAACAACAACAACAACAACAACAACAACAACAACAACAACAACAACAACAACAACAACAACAACAACAACAACAACAACAACAACAACAACAACAACAACAACAACAACAACAACAACAACAACGACAACAACAACAACAACAACAACAACAACAACAACAACAACAACAACAACAACAACAACAACAACAACAACAACAACAACAACAACAACAACAACAACAACAACAACAACAACAACAACAACAACAACAACAACAACAACAACAACAACAACAACAACAACAACAACAACAACAACAACAACAACAACAACAACAACAACAACAACAACAACAACAACAACAACAACAACAACAACAACAACAACAACAACAACAACAACAACAACAACAACAACAACAACAACAACAACAACAACAACAACAACAACAACAACAACAACAACAACAACAACAACAACAACAACAACAACAACAACAACAACAACAACAACAACAACAACAACAACAACAACAACAACAACAACAACAACAACAACAACAACAACAACAACAACAACAACAACAACAACAACAACAACAACAACAACAACAACAACAACAACAACAACAACAACAACAACAACAACAACAACAACAACAACAACAACAACAACAACAACAACAACAACAACAACAACAACAACAACAACAACAACAACAACAACAACAACAACAACAACAACAACAACAACAACAACAACAACAACAACAACAACAACAACAACAACAACAACAACAACAACAACAACAACAACAACAACAACAACAACAACAACAACAACAACAACAACAACAACAACAACAACAACAACAACAACAACAACAACAACAACAACAACAACAACAACAACAACAACAACAACAACAACAACAACAACAACAACAACAACAACAACAACAACAACAACAACAACAACAACAACAACAACAACAACAACAACAACAACAACAACAACAACAACAACAACAACAACAACAACAACAACAACAACAACAACAACAACAACAACAACAACAACAACAACAACAACAACAACAACAACAACAACAACAACAACAACAACAACAACAACAACAACAACAACAACAACAACAACAACAACAACAACAACAACAACAACAACAACAACAACAACAACAACAACAACAACAACAACAACAACAACAACAACAACAACAACAACAACAACAACAACAACAACAACAACAACAACAACAACAACAACAACAACAACAACAACAACAACAACAACAACAACAACAACAACAACAACAACAACAACAACAACAACAACAACAACAACAACAACAACAACAACAACAACAACAACAACAACAACAACAACAACAACAACAACAACAACAACAACAACAACAACAACAACAACAACAACAACAACAACAACAACAACAACAACAACAACAACAACAACAACAACAACAACAACAACAACAACAACAACAACAACAACAACAACAACAACAACAACAACAACAACAACAACAACAACAACAACAACAACAACAACAACAACAACAACAACAACAACAACAACAACAACAACAACAACAACAACAACAACAACAACAACAACAACAACAACAACAACAACAACAACAACAACAACAACAACAACAACAACAACAACAACAACAACAACAACAACAACAACAACAACAACAACAACAACAACAACAACAACAACAACAACAACAACAACAACAACAACAACAACAACAACAACAACAACAACAACAACAACAACAACAACAACAACAACAACAACAACAACAACAACAACAACAACAACAACAACAACAACAACAACAACAACAACAACAACAACAACAACAACAACAACAACAACAACAACAACAACAACAACAACAACAACAACAACAACAACAACAACAACAACAACAACAACAACAACAACAACAACAACAACAACAACAACAACAACAACAACAACAACAACAACAACAACAACAACAACAACAACAACAACAACAACAACAACAACAACAACAACAACAACAACAACAACAACAACAACAACAACAACAACAACAACAACAACAACAACAACAACAACAACAACAACAACAACAACAACAACAACAACAACAACAACAACAACAACAACAACAACAACAACAACAACAACAACAACAACAACAACAACAACAACAACAACAACAACAACAACAACAACAACAACAACAACAACAACAACAACAACAACAACAACAACAACAACAACAACAACAACAACAACAACAACAACAACAACAACAACAACAACAACAACAACAACAACAACAACAACAACAACAACAACAACAACAACAACAACAACAACAACAACAACAACAACAACAACAACAACAACAACAACAACAACAACAACAACAACAACAACAACAACAACAACAACAACAACAACAACAACAACAACAACAACAACAACAACAACAACAACAACAACAACAACAACAACAACAACAACAACAACAACAACAACAACAACAACAACAACAACAACAACAACAACAACAACAACAACAACAACAACAACAACAACAACAACAACAACAACAACAACAACAACAACAACAACAACAACAACAACAACAACAACAACAACAACAACAACAACAACAACAACAACAACAACAACAACAACAACAACAACAACAACAACAACAACAACAACAACAACAACAACAACAACAACAACAACAACAACAACAACAACAACAACAACAACAACAACAACAACAACAACAACAACAACAACAACAACAACAACAACAACAACAACAACAACAACAACAACAACAACAACAACAACAACAACAACAACAACAACAACAACAACAACAACAACAACAACAACAACAACAACAACAACAACAACAACAACAACAACAACAACAACAACAACAACAACAACAACAACAACAACAACAACAACAACAACAACAACAACAACAACAACAACAACAACAACAACAACAACAACAACAACAACAACAACAACAACAACAACAACAACAACAACAACAACAACAACAACAACAACAACAACAACAACAACAACAACAACAACAACAACAACAACAACAACAACAACAACAACAACAACAACAACAACAACAACAACAACAACAACAACAACAACAACAACAACAACAACAACAACAACAACAACAACAACAACAACAACAACAACAACAACAACAACAACAACAACAACAACAACAACAACAACAACAACAACAACAACAACAACAACAACAACAACAACAACAACAACAACAACAACAACAACAACAACAACAACAACAACAACTGGCTGTATAGCGCACACATACACACAGACAGCCAGTCAGACAGACACACACACAGACAGACGTCATCACAAAAAATGTCCGACTCGATTCAGGGAAGATTAAAAGATATATTTCTGTTAATATCACGAAATCTTAATTATTAAGAAACATTATGAACCCAGGATCGGTTGCGCTGTTTGAAATAATCTCACAAGCCTCGTAACAGAGAGTGAACCTAGCAGCTCGAACCAGCAGCCGATTTGAAAAAGCGTATCAAAAGCAAATATATTGCGATATTTTGCAAACTTATGGGAGGATAGAAAAGAATTAATGATTTGGTCATCAAGCCAATTGAAACGGTCATCAATTGAAAAACATCTGCAGTGTCATGCACCGTACTTTCTTATACGCTTTTGGGTTAAATCACATCCTATTTTCATTATTTTTCTAATTTATAATTTGGAACACTTTCACACTAAATATATTTTGTTACGTGCCTATCGACACCGTAACCAAAAATCCTCGGTCAAGCTGAGGGTGCCGGCTTCTCAGTGAAGAAGAGGTGGTTTAAAATTAAAATAAGAGAATATTACTCATGGGCGCCACGCGATTTAAATATAGTGCTTACCTCAACAAAACTAAAACGAGTCCCTAGGATTCCATAGGATTGGTACGATTCACCAACGTTGTTTTCCCCCCAAATACACGTTATATAATCAACGGTTCTCTTTCCTAAAATGGCGTCACAAACTGCTGAGGGAGAGATTGGTTGAAACAAACAAGGAAGCCAATAAAGTTGAAATGCTGGATTTATTATTAGCAACATGTAAATATAACGGTACAATGTTCGTTAAACTCTAAATGTAACAGTGATTATTAACAATTTTTAATTTAGTCGTTGTGTGAATTCCGTATCCATGAGGTGAATATACAGACGTGACACACGCGGATGTCCGTACTAAAATAAAGACGATAATTCTTGTGCCGCTATGTTCTACTCATCACTTTACCCGGTAAGAACAATTTCCTACGTTTTATAGCCTTTGTTGATCAACTCGGTTCACATAATACACAAAAATATCGTAGACAAGTACATCACGGTAAAGAAATAAAACGATACGAATCGGCCCAAGATATGAACAAATATACGCCTATAAGTGCGTATTATAATTTATAATAATTTACAGCAAAATAAAAATAATGGATATCATTCCGTGGACATCTTAAATCAGCGCCTGCATAAACGCTCAAGGAATACGCGGAATCCAGACGTAAATATATACTAAATATATATATAAAACAAAGTCGCATGCACTAACAAAGTATATTTACAGAAATATCATGATCTCAAATGGTCTCATCAATAAGTTAAATTATAATTCTTATCTCAGTCTCTGTTTAAGTGTAAACAAATCAAGCTTAAAAATGAAATGAAAAGACTACGGCAGTACTTATCTTGTTTACTTCACTCTCTCACTCCTTTGTTCAGAGGACATCTAGCCTTTGTTCGATGGTGGGCGGCGACGATTCCCGTGTAAGAATGGGTGATAAATGGATTGACCAAGTACTCCGGGCGAAGAAAACGAACCAAAACCCGAAGACGGTAAACTGGTATGACGACTGTTGACTTGTCGGCGCACAGAGCTGATAATTATCAGCAACAGAGAATTTGAGCCACGAACTAATCCCTTTACAGGTATTCCACCGGAGGTAAAACTAAAATTACGCACAACGCAACACTACACTCCGCGATAGAAAATAAGAGGTAATTTCCTTAATCCCTTTACGGATAACTCGACTTGAGTAAAATGGAAAATAAACACTCTTTTACCGTAACTCAAAACTCTTATTGTTGTTATTATTAAATAATATACATCGTTTTTTTAAAACCTAGCAACCCCTAATCAAAAATCCCTCAATTTCCAAAAATCAGAATTCCTCTGATTAACAGCAAAAGAAAGCGAAAAGAGAGAGAAAATAGCATAGAAGAAAGGAAACGAATATATGGAAGTTTACTCAGTTGTAATCCTATTTATATTAAATGTGAATATCCCAATAAGTCATTAATTATTCCCTAATGTAAACCGTACTTAGTTACGTGGTTGTTGACGTTTAACAGTGAGGTTACAATTAGTTAAAATTGCTAAAAACAATCCACCAATTTAACCATTAAGCCAAGTCTGAGTAAACTTTAAAGAAAACAATAAGAAAGCGAAACATGTAGAGAAGATTATATTTAAGAGAAAGACAAGACGAGAAAAACGAAAGGTTAACATTTTTACGTTACAATTTCTTAGAATAAATATAAAATGTCCAACTTCAAATAATTTAAGTCGGCTTTGTTTTTTTTTGATAAACAGATGATACGATTTATGTAAAAATAAATTTAATATGAAGAAATTTCAATGGCATTTTCTTGTTTCCGGTACCGTTTGGGAAAAAAGTTCTCAAATAAAAGTTATACAAAATGCTGATATCTACAATTTGTATTGCAAGTATTTCTCTGTAACTGCAAGTATTTCTCTGTAACTGCAACTATTTTTGAGTAATTGCAGAAACTGCAAAAAGTGACTAGAGTAAACATGCACTTCCGGTCAGAATATTATTTTCAAAAATAGGAGGTTTTCTTGCCAGGCACATACACACACAGACACACACAAACACATACACAAACACACACACAGACACACACATAGACACACACACACACATACACAGACAGACACACGCACGCGCACACGCACACACACACGCGCGCGCGCACGCACGCGCACGCACGCACGCACGCACACACACACACACACACACAAACACAAACACAAACACAAACACAAACACAAACACAAACACAAACACAAACACAAACACAAACACAAACACAAACACAAACAGAAACAGAAACAGAAACAGAAACAGAAACACAAACACAAACACAAACACAAACACAAACACAAACACAAACACAAACACAAACACAAACACAAACAAGCACACACAAACACACAAACACACAAACACACAAAAACACACACAAACACACACACACACCCAAAGTTTCTCTAACGCGCTATGGCATAAGGTGGATTTATAAGTAGCACAGAGCACAGAACATAGCATAGCATAGCATAGCACACACTTTCGTCATACGGGAAACAGTATACTCATTTATAAGACGCATAGCACGCATAGAGAAATTTAGCATAGCACAGGAATTGACCAATGTTCATAAGGTGGATTTATAAGTAGCACAGAGCACAGAAAATAGCATAGCATAGCATAGCACAGAACATAAAACATTTGGGGGGTTTTATAAGACGCACAGCAAAGCACAGCACCAATGTGAAGAAAAAGAAGAATATATCTTTTTCTCCATTAACTAACCAACAAATTTTTTTTTGACATATTTGATTTCACGTTTTGTTTGGTTATTTAATTTTATTTCAATCTATTATTATGCGACATTATGAACTGCTGCTTTGTATGCATTATCCTCTGAAATAACGCAACTTCGATGACATTTATGGGCTGAAAAAGTGGCTTGTCACGGCGGGCGGGAAATACGATTGCGTGGATCTGAAATTTTTTCTGTGAAAAGTCCCATGTTATTCTTATGGAGAATTCACTTTTTTTTTAAATGCAAAATATACCCACTAACAATTTTTTAGTAGCCTAATAATTAGTCTGAGCATAAAGCTAGATAGTTAAAGTGGCAGTTACTATTAAAAATTAACGGGGCCAATCGATAATTACGGATTTATTGCTATTTGAAATAATTAGAAATACTAATTTAGCGCTTTTTTATACTTCCGGAACTGATAGTTTCGATGTATGCGTTTAGAAACACATGTTTCGATGCAAATTAATATTTAATTTATTATTCAAATCGCCGAAATTGCTATAGAAAAATCAAAATTAATATAAAATCAAAAAATATTAAATAATATCACTCTGACATTAACATTCCCAGAAATTTTGAAGTTGCTCGCTTCTATTTGTTCGTTTCGTGTAATAAATAAAAATTATTTTGCTTATTGAAATGTATTCATTTTGTAAAAAAGGGTATTTCTCCAAAAGAATAACATGGGACTTTTCACAGAAAAAATTTCAGATCCACGCAATCGTATTTCCCGCCCGCCGTGACAAGCCACTGTTTCTGCTTATTAGAAGTATTCCTTCGTACTATACCGAAATCCTACGAAAATACACGAAGCACAGCGCATAACGCACAGAATATGAACATTGGTCAATTCCTGTGCTATGCTAAATTTCTCTATGCGTGCTATGCGTCTTATAAATGAGTATACTGTTTCCCGTATGACGAAAGTGTGTGCTATGCTATGCTATGCTATGTTCTGTGCTCTGTGCTACTTATAAATCCACCTATATTCTGTGCGTTATGCGCTGTGCTTCGTGTATTTTCGTAGGATTTCGGTATAGTACGAAGGAATACTTCTAATAAGCAGAAACAGTGGCTTGTCACGACGGGCGGGAAATACGATTGCGTGGATCTGAAATATTTTCTGTGAAAAGTCCCATGTTATTCTTTTGGAGAAATACCCTTTTTTACAAAATGAATACATTTCAATAAGCAAAATAATTTTTATTTATTACACGAAACGAACAAATAGAAGCAAGCAACTTCGAAATTTCTGGGAATGTTAATTTCAGAGTGATATTATTTAATATTTTTTGATTTTATATTAATTTTGATTTTTCTATAGCAATTTCGGCGATTTGAATAATAAATTAAATATTAATTTGCATCGAAACATGTGTTTCTAAACGCATACATCGAAACTATCAGTTCCGGAAGTATAAAAAAGCGCTAAATTAGTATTTCTAATTATTTCAAATAGCAATAAATCCGTAATTATCGATTGGCCCCGTTAATTTTTAATAGTAACTGCCACTTTAACTATCTAGCTTTATGCTCAGACTAATTATTAGGCTACTAAAAAATTGTTAGTGGGTATATTATGCATTTAAAAAAAAAGTGAATTCTCCATAAGAATAACATGGGACTTTTCACAGAAAAAATTTCAGATCCACGCAATCGTATTTCCCGCCCGCCGTGACAAGCCACTTTTTCAGCCCATAAATGTCATCGAAGTTGCGTTATTTCAGAGGATAATGCATACAAAGCAGCAGTTCATAATGTCGCATAATAATAGATTGAAATAAAATTAAATAACCAAACAAAACGTGAAATCAAATATGTCAAAAAAAAATTTGTTGGTTAGTTTATGGAGAAAAAGATATATTCTTCTTTTTCTTCACATTGCTGCTGTGCTTTGCTGTGCGTCTTATAAAACCCCTCAAATTTTTTATGTTCTGTGCTATGCTATGCTATGCTATGTTCTGTGCTCTGTGCTACTTATAAATCCACCTATAGAGTTGTAACAATCGGGTTTATTAAATATGACTATCATGTTGCTGGGTCGAGGACTAGCGTATTTTATGGTCACTGACATCAGCGATGAATTGAATTAGTTTTTCATAATCAGGAATAGTTAAATGTTGCGATATTGCTAACCCATGTGAAACTTGCATAAAAACCAAGACAAGCAGAGAACGTTGAGTGATCGATAATGCCATTCCCGGTTTGTTTTTTTGTCTTATTAATATTTAACTTGTGTAACGTAGTTTATTGGGTTAATTATAATAGAATTAAATATATTTGTTTAGTAATTACGTGTTGTTTATTCATTCGCGAGACCATGGAGTGCCAATGTATCCCGCAGCAATCAACGAAATTCAGAGAAGTATAATAACCCTTACACTACCTCGACTATACTTGAGACATAACCCGCGACGGAACTAGATGCTTAAAGTCGCGTATGTTGCAGAGTTCACTAGAATTCGTTACAAAACAGGATAGTCTGAAAAAATATATTCGCGAGCAGTTACCTTTCATCTTAGAAGAACATAGGGGGGAAAATTGTTGGGCTAGAAGAGGACAACTCTTAGCAAAATAGATGTCGTACAAAATTATTTGCTAATATAATTTTGTACGAGTTACTATATGCGTATATATTTGATTTTCATCCAATTTTGATTAGTTTGTATCTGTATTATTACTGTTATTAAAATACGTGACTCTTTATTTCATTTTTATTCAACTCAATTCAGTATCAGTGAATGTACATTAATATCAAAAATTATATCATAAAAATAAATGTTAATTAAAATCTGCAAACGTATGAAAGTAATATATGAAACCTTTTTACTTGCTTAACGAACTACATGGATGAAGGTATTTGACTTTCATCTACTTGCCACTTCAATTATGAAATTTAAGAAAAGTAAGAGAAAAAATATAGAAATGGGACTGAGAACACGAAAAGGTAAAAACTATGAAAGAAGTAACAAAAATAAAGCATTTACTAAAAAGATGTAGCTTCCTGCAATAATAATGTATAGGTAGTTATGGATTGTTCAAGCAATAAAGATGAATCAGGACTTGAATTCTATTACGTAACTGTAGTGAACAACTGAGAGAAATATAACTTTTATGAGGACTATAAGTGAACATTAGGTATGAAAAAACAAAAATATAAATACAAATAAATGATGATGATAGCAAATAAGTTCAATAACGTAATTTGTAAATGTACTTTTATAAAACTTTATATTTGCAAGCAAAATGACTCAATGAATTGAGGTGTCACGGTAAAGCGAAAATAGAAGATTTCTTTTTTTTTTAAATTATTATCATGGTTAATGAATAAAAATTTATAAAAAGACACTCTCGAAATTTAATGGCATTTTGATAAGCATTCAACTTTTTTTGTGATATCGGAGATGGGGCGTTAAAAGAATGATGGACTTTCATAAAAGACCAACTATAGTACTATTTAAAAATTTATCTTACAAATGAGTAAGCTGCTAACGAAAAGATCCGGTCGTATATCTGAAAATGCAGTGAGGTAGTATAGCTATCAATTTATCAACAACATTGATGAGACAAGGTCGACCTCTCACGCTTAGAAGCAGAACGGATATAAACAAATAAATCAGTATTCATTTATTATTTCGACATGAAGCTTCTCAAGCTTTGTAAAGCACTATATTTCGATATATAAGGATTTTATCAAGAAAGCTAGTGGACGTAGCAATAAAAACTCGTGATTCGCTTTTTCATACAATACAATACAATATGCAAAGACATTTAAAACATCGAGGTTATAGTTTGGTTTTAAGCATGAAATTAATGCGCGCACCTACAAATTATAATAGTTAAATAATAAAAAAGGTCTATTCCGAACTTTGTTGTTGGGAAGTTGGTAATTGTATTAAATATAGTTATTCTATCAGCCATGTCCCGCAACAATATTTAATACTAGAACACTTTCGTAACAAACAAATTCCGCATAGCCTTTAAGAAAAGTCTGACCCTCTATTTCTCAAAATACCTTATAACAATAGTTATATATTCAAATTAATGTTTACCTGTACTAGTCGAAACTGTATGGCCATTATTGGAGGTTTGTGGACTAGATATCTGAAAACGACAAACATCTGTGCTGGCTGCTGGTGTGGACGGAAATCGAGGCCCAATATCTATTGATGATGGTGTCATTGGCGTGTTCGGACCTGATAACCTAGATTTCACGTTTCTATAAATATTATCTCCAATAATAGGCATGTAAATTTAGTGGTGTAAAAATATGAGTACGCAATAATATATTTTGGCTCCATCGGCCATTGCCATAGAAAATAATGACATAAGTTACCTTAACTTATATTATTCAAATAAGAAACACATTTATTGAGATTCAAAGTAATTAGTATTTTCTTGTTTTAAGGACATTGTCACAAACTTAAAGACTTTCAGCTGCCCTCGTGCGACAGTTTTTTTGCCTCATAGATTTATTGCAGTTAAAAAAAATATAGATATATAAATGTATGGATATATATATATATATATATATATATATATATATATATATATATATATATATATATATATATATTTAAATTTGGCTTAATCGACGATATTCTTCTCTCCCAACAATGTTCCGGCGGGTATATACTGTATTAGTAATGGTAAATTTATAAAATATGCATAAATGCACCATATGGGTGAGGTTATAGCGCCTCAATTGCTATGTAGGTATTCAAATAGCACGCTGCTATTTTAGCATCTGTCAGGGCCCCATCAAATTAACTCAGGTTAATATCAGTGTTGTAATACAGAATACACCCACCTAACAACAGACAGACTGAACTACCTAGCGTTTCTACCTTTGAAAACATCTGCAGTGTCATGCACCGATCTTTCTTATACGCATATGGGTTAAACCATATCGTTGTTACATTATTTATCTAATTTATAATATTTGTTCTAACCTTTAGATCGCTTTTACAGTAAATATATTTCTTAGAATAAATATAAAACGAGAAACTTCAAATTATTTAAGTCTATTTTGTTAAACAATTGACAGGCGCAGATGATACGATTTATGTAAAAATTAAAATAATATGAAGAAATTTCAAGAGCCATTTTATTTATTCCGGTACCGTTTGGGAAAAAAAGTTTCAAATAAAAATTGTACAAAATGCAGATATCTATAATTTTTGTTGTAATAATTTATCTGTTACTGCAACTTTTTTTGAGTAATTGCAGAAACTGCAAAAAAACGACCAGAGTAAACATGAACTTCCGGTCGGAGTATTGTTTTCTAAAAAAAGGAAGTTTTCTGGCCAGGCGCATACAAATCTTAAGTTTAAATTTACATAGTTTTCCCTGTACCCGTTTGGGCTGTAGAGCGCTCACATACACATACAGACACACACGCACAGACACACACATACATACACACACACACACACACACACACACTTACACACACGCACCCGCACACGCATACACACACACACAGAGACTGACGTCATTCCAAAAATAGTTGGAATCGATTCAGGGAAGGTCAAAACGTATATTTCTGTTAAAATCTCGACATCACAAATTTTCATGATAACAATACTTACTTATACTGCGTATAAGAAAGTAAAAATATGTATTGACATAGGGTTACTAATCTTCAGTAGTCACTTATCAAATAACTGCAAATTTCGCATTAATATTCGAATATAAAGATACTCATTCATTTAAATCGACAAAATTCGACACAATAACACATTAACACACAAGAACACACACTAACACACACTAACACACGCTCACACACACTAACACGCCCTAACACATACACACTCACACACACTCCCTCACTCACTCCCTCACTCATACACATACACACACTCACAAACACATACTCTCTCTCTCACACACACACACACACACACACACACAAAATAGCACACACAAACGCACACGCACCCGCAACCGCACACGTACAGACACAAACACATACACACAAACAGACACACACACACACAGACACACAGAGAGAGAGAGAGAGAGAGAGAGAGACACACACACAGACTTACACAAACACAGACACACTCGCAGACACACACAACACACAGTCACAGTCACAGTCACAGGCACAGTCACAGTCACAGCACAGGCACAGTCACAGTCACAGTCACAGTCACAGTCACAGTCACAGTCACAGTCACAGTCACAGTCACAGTCACAGTCACAGCCACAGCACAGTCACAGTCACAGTCACAGTCACAGTCACAGTCACAGTCACAGTCACAGTCACAGTCACAGTCACAGCACAGTCACAGTCACAGTCACGACCACAGTCACAGTCACAGTCACAGTCACAGTCACAGTCACAGTCACAGTCACAGTCACGCACAGTCACAGTCACAGTCACGACGCGGACGACACGGACGCGGTCACGGACACGGTCACAGACACAGTCACTGACACAGACACAGACACAGACACAGACACAGACACAGACACAGACACAGACACAGACACAGACACAGACACAGACACAGACACAGACACAGACACAGACACAGACACAGACACAGACACAGACACTACCACAGACACAGACACAACCACACATACCCATACCCATACCCATACCCATACCCATACCCATACCCATACCCATACACATACACATGCACATGCACATGCACATGCACATGCACATGCACATGCACATGCACATGCACATGCACATGCACATGCACATGCACATGCACATGCACATGCACATGCACATGCACATGCACATGCACATGCACATGCACATGCACTTGCACATGCACTTGCACATGCACATGCACATGCACCTGCACCTGCACCTGCACCTGCACCTGCACCTGCACCTGCACCTGCACCTGCACCTGCACCTGCACCTGCACCTGCACCTGCACCTGCACCTGCACCTGCACCTGCACCTGCACCTGCACCTGCACCTGCACCTGCACCGCACCTGCACCTGCACCTGCACCTGCACCTGCACCTGCACCTGCACCTGCACCTGCACCTGCACCTGCACCTGCACCTGCACCTGCACCTGCACCTGCACCTGCACCTGCACCTGCACCTGCACCTGCACCTGCACCTGCACCTGCACCTGCACCTGCACCTGCACCTGCACCTGCACCTGCACCTGCACCTGCACCTGCACCTGCACCTGCACCTGCACCTGCACCTGCACCTGCACCTGCACCTGCACCTGCAC
>CALYJB010000339.1:47500-95263 GCA_944738965.1 Nebria brevicollis
TGTGCATGTATGCATGTGTGCATGTGTGCATGTGTGCATGTGTGCATGTGTGCATGTGTGCATGTGTGCATGTGTGCATGTGTGCCTGTGTGCCTGTGTGCCTGTGTGCCTGTGTGCCTGTGTGCATGTGTGCCTGTGTGCCTGTGTGCCTGTGTGCATGAGTGCCTGTGTGCATGTGTGCATGTGTGCATGTGTGCATGTGTGCATGTGTGCATGTGTGCAGGTGTGCATGTGTGCATGTGTGCATGTGAGCATGTGTGCATGTGTGCATGTGTGCATGTGTGCATGTGTGCATGTGTGCATGTGTGCATGTGTGCATGTGTGCATGTGTGCATGTGAGCATGTGTGCATGTGTGCATGTGTGCATGTGTGCATGTGTGCATGTGTGCATGTGTGCATGTGTGCATGTGTGCATGTGTGCATGTGTGCATGTGTGCATGTGTGCATGTGTGCATGTGTGCATGTGTGCATGTGTGCATGTGTGCATGTATGCATGTGTGCATGTGTGCATGTATGCATGTATGCATGTATGCATGTGTGCATGTGTGCATGTATGCATGTGTGCATGTATGCATGTATGCATGTATGCATGTATGCATGTATGCATGTATGCATGTATGCATGTATGCATGTATGCATGTATGCATGTATGCATGTATGCATGTATGCATGTATGCATGTATGCATGTATGCATGTATGCATGTATGCATGTATGCATGTATGCATGTATGCATGTATGCATGTATGCATGTATGCATGTATGCATGTATGCATGTATGCATGTATGCATCTATGCATGTATGCATGTATGCATGTATGCATGTATGCATGTATGCATGTATGCATGTATGCATGTATGCATGTATGCATGTATGCATGTATGCATGTATGCATGTATGCATGTATGCATGTATGCATGTATGCATGTATGCATGTATGCATGTATGCATGTATGCATGTATGCATGTATGCATGTATGCATGTATGCATGTATGCATGTATGCATGTATGCATGTATGCATGTATGCATGTATGCATGTATGCATGTATGCATGTATGCATGTATGCATGTATGCATGTATGCATGTATGCATGTATGCATGTATGCATGTATGCATGTATGCATGTATGCATGTATGCATGTATGCATGTATGCATGTATGCATGTATGCATGTATGCATGTATGCATGTATGCATGTATGCATGTATGCATGTATGCATGTATGCATGTATGCATGTATGCATGTATGCATGTATGCATGTATGCATGTATGCATGTATGCATGTATGCATGTATGCATGTATGCATGTATGCACGTATGCACGTATGCACGTATGCATGTATGCACGTATGCTCGTATGCATGTAAGCACGTAAGCACGTATGCACGTATGCACGTATGCACGTATGCACGTATGCATGTATGCACGTATGCACGTATGCACGTATGCACGTATGCACGTATGCACGTATGCACGTATGCATGTGTGTGTGTATGTATGTTCTCTACAGCCAGAACGGTTGAAGCTAAACTAATGGAACTTCAAACTTATGTTTTGCATATGCCTGGGGTGTGTACCACCTGTTTTTGAAAAAAATATTCAAATCGGAAGTGCCTGTTTACTCTAGTCATTTTTTGCAGTTTCTGCAATTACTCAAAAACGGTTACAGTGACAGGAAAATTTTTTGAACAGAAATTAAAGGTATTTATATTTAGCACCACTTTTTTTCGAATTTTTTTCCAAAAAGGGTGCTGGTTTCAAAATTAATTTCTGCTAATTATATATATTTTTACATAAATCGTATCATCTGCGCCTGTCAATTGTTTAACAAAATAATTTGAAGTTTGACATTTATTACTTATTCAAAGAAATATATTTAGTGTAAAAGCAATCTAAAGGTTAGAAGAAATATTATAAATCAGATAAATAATGAAACTACGATGTGGTTTGACCCATAAGCGTATTAAAAAGTTCGGTGCATGACACTGCTGATGTTTTATATTTAATTTTGTATTATTGTAATACGTAATGTGGGTTACTGGATTTTTAGAAATAGTAATTATTCTATGTTCACTTGATGTGTGCATGTGTGCATGTGTGCATGTGTGCATGTGTGCATGTGTGCATGTGTGCATGTGTGCATGTGTGCATGTGTGCATGTGTGCATGTGTGCATGTGTGCATGTGTGCATGTGTGCATGTGTGCATGTGTGCATGTGTGCATGTGTGCATGTGTGCATGTGTGCATGTGTGCATGTGTGCATGTGTGCATGTGTGCATGTGTGCATGTGTGCATGTGTGCATGTGTGCATGTGTGCATGTGTGCATGTGTGCATGTGTGCATGTGTGCATGTGTGCATGTGTGCATGTGCACGTGTATGTGTATGTGTATGTGTATGTGTATGTGTATGTGTATGTGTATGTGTATGTGTATGTGTATGTGTATGTGTATGTGTATGTGTATGTGTATGTGTATGTGTATGTGTATGTGTATGTGTATGTGTATGTGTATGTGTATGTGTATGTGTATGTGTATGTGTATGTGTATGTGTATGTGTATGTGCGAGTATGTGTGTGTATATGTGTGTATGCGTGTGTATGTATGTGTACGTGTGTGTATGAGTGTGTATGTGTGTATGTATGTATTTGTGTGTGTATGTGTGTGTATGTGTGTGTATGTGTGTGTATGTATATGTATGTATGTGTATGTGAGTGTATGTGTGTATGTGTGTGTATATGTGTGTGTGTGTGTGTATATGTGTGTGTATGTTTGTATGTGTGTGAAAGTGTGGGTGTTGGTGTTAGTGTATGTGAGCGCTCTACAGCCCTAACGGCTAAAGGGAATATTATGAAATTTTAAACTTAAGAGTTGTATGTGCCTGGCAAGAAAACCTCCTATTTTTGATAACAATATTCCGACCGGAAGAGCATGTTGATTCTAGACATTTTTTGCAGTTTCTGCAATTACTCGACAATAGTTGCAGTAACAGATAAATTATTACAACAAAAATTATAGATATTAGCATTTTGTACAACTTTTATTTGAACTGTTTTACCCAAACGGTACAGGAAAAAATAAAATGGCTCATGAAATGTCTTCATATTATATTATATTTTACATAAATCGTATCCTCTGCGCCTGTCAAATGTTTAACAAAATAGAATTAAATAATTTGAAGTTTGACGTTTTATATTTATTCAAAGAAATATATTTACTGTTAAAGTGATCTAAAGGTTAGAACAAATATTATAAATTAGAAAAATAATGTAACTACGACATGGTATAACCCATATGCGTATAAGAAAGATCGGTGCATGACACTGCAGATGTTTAATGTAATGAACGACTATTCGGATATCTTTTATACAGAAAACCATAAATTGACATTTACAAATCAAATTGCACACAACAAGAAGACCATTTACACGAAAACATATTTGTAGATACCTCGAAATTCATAAAATGGAATTCCGATCACTGTTTCAAAATATGCTGGAACCAAATATAATTCGTCCTAAATCAACCTGGTCGTCTTCCATCTGTATTGTACCAAAAAACTCGACGCATTCGGAAAAAGAAAATTGCGGATAGAAATCCAGTACCGCAAATTTAACAAAAATAAATCATCGGTGACAGATACGCATTACTCAACAATGCAGACAGGACTGACTAACGAAAAGTTTGTGGTATATTTGGTGATATAATAGTTGTTTTGTACAAGCATGTAAAATCAAAATTTGGTTTTTATTGTCTCCAAGATACTGTTTCAAAATTCAACTGAAAAATCCGATTTTCTAAAGGAGTCAGTTGCATAACTCGTGCACGTAGTTGCCCTTGAAGACATGAAACTAAATCCCGACTAAATATCAGCCGTACAAAATTATCCAAAATCTCCGAAGCAAATTAATGGTCTCTTAATATTTTCGGATTACTATAGAAAATTAGGACAATAGGACTTTGCCAAACTTACTAAACCTTCGACTAAATGCCTAAAGAGAGATTCGATTAGTGAAGTTAATAACTCTGAATATAAACAATGTTTTGATACGTATAAAAAGCTGCTTATTACAATATCCTAAATTCGTGACATTGACATGAGACACAAGTGACGTTGCAATTGTATCAAGGCAACCTAGGTCAAGAGAGTACACCAGTAGAACAGTGAATAGTTCCGAAATTAATTATTCAACAACAGAAAAAGAAATGTTGGAAATAGTTTGGGCAACTTAGTACTTTAAACAATATATAATTCAAAATTTACACAGATGATCGACCATTTCAGTGGTTATTTTTCTTAAAATAGTGCAATGTAAGGTTGATGAGTTGGCGGTAAAAGCATGATGAATATGACTACGATAAGCAAATATCCGACATGTCTGTCACTGAACAGTCTTAGACATATTTTGGTAACACCATTAGATTTTAAAAATTTTGATAATTTTGAAAATGTTTGAGTTTATTTTGCTTTTTCTTTTAATTGACAGGCATAGTTGACTTTACAACAATCACTATCTACTTATATACTATTTCCATAGGAAATAACGAAGTCTGTAAAACTTCTCGAAGGAACAACGTCATATTGGTTAATAAAATCTAAGGTGTGATATTTTCACTAACAAAAATTTATCGTATCGGAACAAAAACATACGAATTACTTAATAAAATAAATTAAACACATATTAATTCGATTAATTAATGAAATTGTTCGCGTCTGTTTCCTCGCTAGATGCATCACCAAATCTGCACGGCTATAGAATTTAGTGATGACTGCGCGTATAAGTGGAAGCTAAACATATTGGTGCTGTAGGCTATACGTACTGATCTTGGTGGTTTTCCAATTCAGGATTTGCTGTTGTAGATGGTGCTGAATTTAGAGAATTATATTGTTTTAGTACAGAGAATGCTAGTTTCAGTAGATCATTGTGTTTAGTTAACCACGAAATAAGGAGCATTAAGAAGCGATTCAACAGCAGATTTTTTATAAAATAAAAAAGTTAGAGGCTTGTGATCGATATATGAAATATATTGTCTTCCATCCAGCATATGACGAAAGTGTAGACGATAGAAATTATTGGAACACATCTCCTATTGCTATGGTAGAGGCATCAACCATTAATAATAAAAGTGCATTGAAAGAAAGGACCGTTGCCTGTTTTAAATCATTCTAATACTGAACAATACTATTTGTCGGTGATTGTTCTTTTTTACATCCTTTTAAGTTTTTTATCCCCCCTGCGTATGGGGGTTAGAATTCACCCGCAGCACCTCTGCTGGTCGTAAAAGGCGACCAATGGGCGAGGAAGGTACCTCGTTAAAAACACACAGTTCAACCTGTATACATACCGGAAGATTATTGGGCCTATCTTCTGCGGACCTTTCTTTCCTTTTCTTTTGCTCACCCGCGTGTTTGCCGTGCGTGGAGACCCGTCAGGAAGGAGAAGATGATCCTGGTGGTTGAGCTGACGCAACACACTACTTTGGCTTCGGATTCTTTCGAAACGGGCGGTCAGATACTAACCCTATCTGATCAAGCGGCTTGCCGTTGCGTTCTCAGTACCGGTAAGGTGAGTTCCACGATCCTGGAGGTAAGTCTTCAGACGTTGGAGAGAGTGGCTCGTAGCGTTCTTGAGCTTATTGCCTGGTGAGGGGGACTATATCTCCTGGTTAACCCTGGCGATTACATCAGTTTGTGGTGTGACGTCCCAAATTGTGGCTCCGAGGTGGGTGGGGAGACCAGTAGATGAATATTTTCTATATGCTTATGGCAACAAAAACAAAAACCCCGGGAGCGCCACCCCCAAAAAGATCTCGTCCGTTATCGGACGAGGGAGAAAGTTTTCTAAAGGGCGAAAATAAGTTTTCGCCCATATTTCTTATTATTAAGCGAACGGAAGATGGTAAATCCATTTCCGAGGTGTCATGTTTTTGTTTGACGAGGAGCCTGAACGAACTGGCTGGTCGAGAACCCAAATCCACCATACGGTTACGCGATGGTACTCTTTTGGTCGAAACTGCAAATTCGTTGCAAACAAAATTACTTTTGAAGGCGACTATTGTATTTGGAAAGCGAATCGTAGTGGAGGCGCACAAGTCCCTCAACTCATGTCAGGGCGTAATATCTAGTTACGACTTGCTGTTTGTTGAGATGGACGAGTGCAAACGGGAACTTGCGAGTCAGGGTGTCATAGACTGTCGACGGCTTACGAAGAAAAAAGGCGAAATTAAAAACACGACATCTGTTGTTTTAACTTATGGAGTTGATTAGCTTCCAGAAAGGATTAAGGTTGGGTTTCACAGTTGCTCTGTGAGACCGTACTTTCCGAGACCAATGCGTTGTTTCAAATGCCAGCAGTTCGGGCACACTGCATCTCGTTGTGACGCACAGGCCGTGTGTCCACGGTGCAGTGAGCAGGAACATTTGGGTGAAGAATGTAAGGGTCCGGCCCGCTGCATTAATTGTTCTGGCAATCAGCCTACTTTGTTTTCTGATTGTCCACGCAATCAGGAGGAGAGAAAGATTATTGAAATTAAAATTACGGACAAACTTTCTAATTTCGACGCTCGGAAGAAATACAAAACGCAGACCAGTCCTGTGTTTAGCCGTTCTTTCGCAACCATTGCTGCAACACCCGTTATTAAAAAATCTATTGCCATTCAGACCGATAGTCTTCCTTCAACTAATATTTCAGCGACCGATCCAATTTTGCCTTCTGTAGTTAAAAATACCATTCCTATATCTTATGTTACTCAAAACTTAAAATCCAATTCGAATGTAGCTACCAAAATTATTAGTCAATCTAAGACAAAAGCTAACGCCAAACCTAAAATCAAAATTACTCATTTAAAGGCAAGTCCTTCTACTTCGCCGAAAATTATTTCCAAAAAACAAACAATGGAGGTTCGAGAAACATCGAATGTTTCAATTTCCGAAAAAGAAGGGATCTCGTTCTTAGAGATCTTCTTCCCCAATGGAGGTAACAACTATAAAACTTTCTAGGTCAGAGCAAGAAATATCTTCCATAACTCAATAATGCCTCCCATACTACAATGGAATTGTAATGGTTTCCTCAGCCATTTTGAGAAATTAAAAGCTCTCAATGCCGAGCAGACTCCCTCTTGCATTTGCTAACAGGAAAATCATTTTCAAGACACCAGAGCTGTTTCACTACGAGGCTTCTCAGTATTTCGTACTGATGTGCCTACTGATGGCCAAGCTCATGGTGGAGTAGCGATTTTGGTTCGCGAAAATGTGTATTGTGAGGAGATTGCTTTGAATTCTGAATTACAAGCTGTCGCTGTTCGTGTCGCTATTCCTCTTCTGGTCACTTTATGTTCTATCTATCTTCCGCCAAACGACAATGTCGATATTCGTGATATCGTTGATTTAATTGATCAATTGCCCGCTCCATTCATTCTTATGGGCGATTTCAACGCCCATAATCCTGAATGGGGATCAAGTACTATTAATCAACGCAGTAGCCGTTTGGAACACCTATTCACTGCAAGTACGCATGTCATCTTAAATGATGGTAGCATGACACATTTTTCTGCAGCGTGGATTTCTTTCACTGCTATTGATCTAACGATCTGTTCTGCAGCAATAGCTCCATTGTGGCATGTGCACTCGGACTTGCATCAAAGTGACCACTTTCCGATCATTCTGAAAGTTTTGCAGGACTCAGATTCTGACACTCGATGTCCAAAATGGGCTTTAAAACGAGCGGATTGGAATCTATTCTCGGAGTTGGCTGTATTTGGTGAAAATTATTTCGTTGACGTGTTCGACCATGTTCGGTATTTCACGGATGCAATCAAGTCTGCTGCGCAAGAAAGTATTCCTTCCACCAGTTCATTCTAATAGAATACCCGTTCCCTGGTGGAACGATGAGTGCAAGATTGCTATCCGAGAAAAACGACGTATTTTTCGCCACTTCAGGCGATTTCCAACCACCGAGAATATGATCCATTACTTCCAAGCCAAGGCAAAAGCTAGAGGAATTGTTCGGAAGAGTAAGAAAGCGTCATGGCAAAAATACATTTCTTCCATTACAACCTCCACTCCAATGGGAGAAGGTCAGGAAAATATCTGGGCGCTCAAAATCTAGCACTGTTTCTGGCCTAAAAATCAATGGCAATGTCATTACCTGTCGGTCTGATGTTGCTAATATCATAGCATCCACTTTCGCGGATACTTCAAGTTCCAATCACTATCCATCTGAGTTCCTCGCTCGAAAATCAATCTTGGAACGTCAATGTCTCAATTTTGTTTCTCCGGGCGACGAAATCTACAATCTTTCTTTCAGCGTGGATGAACTTGAAAGTGCGATTTCAGATTCGCACGACAGCGCTCCTGGCCCTGATTCTATTCACTACCAGATGCTTCGCCATTTGGATCCTGCTGGAAAAATGTTTCTTCTTCAAATGTATAATCGCATTTGGTTTTCCGGTATTTGCCCAACACTATGACGTTATGCGAGCATTGTACCAATCCCAAAGCCTGGAAAAGACATAACACTGCCATCTAGCTATCGCCCAGTTTCGCTTACCAGTTGTGTCTGCTAGCTCATGGAACGCATGATCAACAGGCGTCTCGTTTGGTTCCTGAAATCAAACAACCTGTTGGATAGCATCCAGTGCGGCTTCCGCCGTTATCGTTCCACTGCAGACCACCTGATAAGACTAGAATCAACCATCCGCGATGCTTTTCTCAACAAGCAACATATGGTAGCTGTGTTTTTTTATATTGCCCGGGCCTATGATACCACTTGGCGTTTTGGTATTATGCGCACTTTACACTCCTGAGGCTTGCGAGGTTATCTTCCCATATTTCTTGAAAGCTTTCTTTCCTTAAGCAAGTTTCAAGTTCGTGTGGGAAATGACCTCTCCTACATTTTCATTCAAGAAAACGGAGTACCGCAAGGGTCTATTCTGAGTGTCACGTTGTTTGCTGTGGCCATCAACGGTGTTGCTCAGTGTATTCGTTCACCTGTGCTGGGATCCTTGTACGTGGACGATTTGGCGATTTTCTGCAGTTCTCGTAATATGGCTTCCATAGAGCGTCAGCTGCAGTTAACAATCAATCGTCTTCATACCTGGGCTACTGAGCAAGGTTTCGTATTTTCTGCGGCCAAGACAGAGTGCATTCACTTCTGTCAACGCCGTCACCTTCACTTAGATCCTGTTCTCTCCCTCAACGGTACTGATGTTCCATTTAAGGAAACTGTCCGTTTTCTTGGTCTTCTATTTGACAAGAAGCGTGCCCATCTTGTGGCTTTGAAGGCAAAATGTCGGCTTTCTCTAAATCTATTGCGAGTTCTATCTTCTAAATCGTGGGGTGCAGATAGAATTTCTATGCTGCGCCTGTATCGGGCTTTGATACCCTCCAAGCTGGACTACGGCTGTATCGCTTACTCGTCTGCCAGGCTATCCGTTATCAAAACCATTGATACGATACACCATACTGGTATTCGTCTTTCTACTGGTGCTTTTCGTACCAGTCCAATACCAAGTGTATTGTGCGAAGCTGGCGAGCCTTCTCTGTATGATCGTCGCAGGCTTTTGGCCATGAACTACACGGCAGCCATGAAGTCGAAACCATATCACCTAGTTTCTGACACTTACATTTTTTACATACATCACAAAACCACTCAACAATTTCATTTTCTCAGCAGCTACAAGCTTTTTACTTTCTTATACGCAGTACCTATAAGTATTGTAATAATGAAAAATTTCGATATCGAGATTTTAACGGAAATATACCTTTTGACCTTCCCTGAATTGAGTCTGACTATTTTAGAGATGACGTCTGTCTGTGTGTGTGCCTGTCTGTGTGTACGTGTGCGTTCTGCTGCCTAAACGGTAGAAGGTAAAATTATTAAGCTTCAAACTTAAGATTTGTATATGCCTGGCAGGAAAACCTCCTATTTTTCAAAATAATATTCCAATCGGAAGTGCATGTTTACTCTAGTAATTTTTCGCATTTTTTGCTATAACTCAAAAACGGCAGTACTTACAGCAAAATTAGTCAGAATGAAAATAAAAGATATTAATATTTCGCATATTTATTTAAAAATATTTTTTTGAAAAGGCACTGGTTACAAGAAAATAAGCTTTTTCAATATTCTGCTATGACTCAAAAACGGTAGTACTTACTGCAAAATTAGTCATAATGAAAATAAAGGATATTAATATTTCGCATAACTTTTATTTGAAAAGATTTTTCAGAAAAAAAGCTGACGTGTCTGTCATTGAACTTTCATATACGAATTTTAATTAGATCGTTAGGACTCTCAAGAACTACACATACTTCCGTTAGCCGACAAGGCGGGAGTGTACCAACAAGCACTACACATTTCCGTTAGCCGATGAGGCCAGAGTGCACCAACCATCACTACACATTTCCGTTAGCCGATGAGGCCGGAATGTACACAAACTCTACACAATATACTGCAACCAACAAGACATCTCTGCATGTACTATTAACAACATTACACTTCTGTATATACTACAACCAACATTACATCTCTGTATATACTACAACCAAAATTTCATCTCTGTATATAAACAACATTACATCAACATGGCTTTGATAAACAATATACTTCTCATCAAGAAAAATGAAGAATTCAAAGAGGCAACGGAAAACTTATCTGAATAAATTTCAACAAGAAAATAAGTTCCTCAGAACAGTACCAAAACTTATTTCACCATTAGCTCAGTCACCCAAGAAACCTTTTCCAAAAACAAGTCCATCCGTCAAGAAAACTACCGTCTACCTATCATATCAGCTCACAACAATAGAAATACTCCTTCCTCGCTATCAATCCATCAATAGAAGTCTCATCCACCCGAGCGATCCAAGATTAAAATATATATGTAAATTGCTTCAAATTCCTGTCAAATTTAATATTAATTGCGAATATATGTATATAATATATTTTTTGTGTTTTATTTATTACCTAATTGTCTGACATTACATAACGAAACGCAACCAAAGATCTAACCAAAATGCGCATAAGAAATTTCAGCCACAGATTTAATTTATTATTATAGATAAAATTATTTTAAAACTATTTAGAAATTATATAACGAAATAGTATCGCTTAAATATTAGTATAGAAAACTAATCACCACTTCTTGCGATCCATAATTCGCACATTATTTTATTTTGGACTGGAAAATTTAAAAGAAGATACTTTGGGATATTCCATTCGCGAATTTTTGCAATAAAAATAAACACACTTATGTCCAGATAACTTAAATAAATTTTAAAGAAATTTGGAATAGAGATAAATTCAACAAAAAGATCGTCCACTAAATATATCCGCAATAGTATAATAATAAAACAAGCAGCAACAATACACGCACTATTCAATATATTATATAGTAGCTACCTTTAGTACGGAGGTAGCACTACAACATTAAACGCTGAATTACGTTATCCGTCAGTGTATATTTGTCTGTGATTCAGCGACAGACATGCTGAAGCGATTACATCACCTACTGGCGGAGGTTAAGTATATACAGTTCAACTCCTCTAATAGACGTGAGAAGTATTAAATGTAATATTAAAAATAACTCTTTCTTTGTAACCAGTACCTTCTCTGAAAAATATTTTCAAATAAAAGTTATGGGAAATATATCTCTAATTTTCAATTTTACAAATTTTGCTGTAAGAACTAGCGTTTCAGAGTAATAGCAAAAAATGCAAAGGATGACTAGAGTAAACATGTACTTCCGGTTGAAATATTTCTTTCAAAAATAAGAGTTTTTCCTGCGAGGCATATACAAATCTCAAGTTTGAAGTTTCATAATTTTATCTTTTACCGTTAAGGCTGTAGAACGCACACATACACACAGATAGACACATACACACAAATAGACTCACACACACACACAGACAGACGTCATCTCAAAAATAGTCAGACTTGATTCAGGGAAGGTCAAAAGATAAATTTCCGTTAAAATTTAGAGATCGAAATTTGTCATGATTACAATACTTACTTATACTGCGTATAAGAAAGTAATAAGTTATTTTCAATATTACATTCAGTATCTCTCACGTCTATATGCATGTATATATACATGTTTTCCCTCCACTCGCGACGTTGCGGAGCTACTTCTGCTGTTATACAGCATGTCTGCCGCAGAACTATCTTATACGCATTTTGATTAGATCGTAGGAATTTATAAAACTTTGACAATTTTCAAAAAAATTTAAATTCTAATCTAATTAAAATGCGTATAAGAAAATTCAGTGACACACACGTCAGTTTTTTATACCTGGATTGCCAAACCAAACATTCGCTAACATACACCAATTAAGCTGGGTACTGAATTGGGCATTTTTGCAAGCACGAAAGATTTGCGCGTACAAATATTCGCAAAATTGCTCAAATCAGCACCCAGCTTTTGCGTCGTTCCATCTATTTGTAGCACTGAACATTAGTTATGCGCATATATTTTTGATCTTTTCGCTAAAACTGACAACCGTCTGAAAACGTTCGTGCGCGTAAAAACTGCAGGCTCCTGTGCGCGCATGCCGTATTCACGAGAACATGTGTACGCGTAAGCCGTTCGGGCGCGCAAAAATACTCAAGTTTTAGAAATGTAAATATATCTCGCAAAAGCAACCAAAAACTTTACAACCAGCAACTCTTCTCTGAATCATACTTTTCTCACTACAGAATTAAAACCCAAATATTCAAACTCTTTAACTAACTATAGCCGATGTCTAATAACCACAATATCATTGTCTTGCATTCATTCTTTTCGAACAACAAAATTTTATATTTTCCTTCATTTAATAGAAGGTATATGAGTAGTGCGATATTGTAAATTAAGTCGTACGTAGAATAGGTGTCAGTCAATCGAGATAGTATGGCCATAACTAGATGAATAATGTGAGAATGCGAGGCCTTCCTCGGAGTAAATAGATAAATCTGCTTGAGAATGAGTTGCGTGAAAGAATATTTGCGAGAAAGCGGAATAAAAGAGTGTGTATGAATAATTTAATGAGTTTGAATAAAGCGAAAGAAGTGTCCAAGGAGGGAGTTGAATGGCGAAAGATTGTAAAGCTGTGAAATAATGAAAAGATGATGAGATTTGAAGGGAACAGGCATAAGGTTATGTATGGATGTCTGTATGTACTCGGGTGCAAAAATAACACATTTTTACTTTCTTATACGCAGTAAAAGTAAGTATTGTAATCATAAAATATATCGATCTCGAGATTTTAACGGATATTTACGTTTTGATAATCCTTGAATTGATTTTTGGAATGACATCTGCTCTACAACCTAGATGGTTGAAGGTAAAATTATGAAACTTCAAACTTAAGATTTGTGTAAACCTGGGTAGAAAACCGATTTTTGAAAAAAAAATTCAAACCGGAGGTGCCTGTTTACTATAGCAGTATTTTGTGGTTTTTGCTAAAACTCGAAAACGGTTGCAATTATAGGAAAAATAGTTGGTATAACAATTATAGATTTTAACATTTAGTACAATCTCAATTTGAAACTTTTTTTCTAAAATGGTACGGGAAACAAGAAAATGGCTATTGAAATTGGTGTTCATTATAATTATTTTCACATAAATCGTATCAACTGTGCCTGTCAATCATTTAATAGAAAAACAAAAAAATTAAATAATTTTGAGTTTGACAATAAAATAATATTCATTCTAAGAAATATATTTATTAAAAAAGGGTTCCAAAAGTTAGTAAAATATTATTTATTAGAAAAATAAGAAAAATGTGATATGATCTGACCAAAATGCCTACCAAAATTATTAGTCAATCTAAGACAAAAGCTAACGCCAAACCTAAAATCAAAATTACTCATTTAAAGGCAAGTCCTTCTACTTCGCCGAAAATTATTTCCAAAAAACAAACAATGGAGGTTCGAGAAACATCGAATGTTTCAATTTCCGAAAAAGAAGGGATCTCGTTCTTAGAGATCTTCTTCCCCAATGGAGGTAACAACTATAAAACTTTCTAGGTCAGAGCAAGAAATATCTTCCATAACTCAATAATGCCTCCCATACTACAATGGAATTGTAATGGTTTCCTCAGCCATTTTGAGAAATTAAAAGCTCTCAATGCCGAGCAGACTCCCTCTTGCATTTGCTAACAGGAAAATCATTTTCAAGACACCAGAGCTGTTTCACTACGAGGCTTCTCAGTATTTCGTACTGATGTGCCTACTGATGGCCAAGCTCATGGTGGAGTAGCGATTTTGGTTCGCGAAAATGTGTATTGTGAGGAGATTGCTTTGAATTCTGAATTACAAGCTGTCGCTGTTCGTGTCGCTATTCCTCTTCTGGTCACTTTATGTTCTATCTATCTTCCGCCAAACGACAATGTCGATATTCGTGATATCGTTGATTTAATTGATCAATTGCCCGCTCCATTCATTCTTATGGGCGATTTCAACGCCCATAATCCTGAATGGGGATCAAGTACTATTAATCAACGCAGTAGCCGTTTGGAACACCTATTCACTGCAAGTACGCATGTCATCTTAAATGATGGTAGCATGACACATTTTTCTGCAGCGTGGATTTCTTTCACTGCTATTGATCTAACGATCTGTTCTGCAGCAATAGCTCCATTGTGGCATGTGCACTCGGACTTGCATCAAAGTGACCACTTTCCGATCATTCTGAAAGTTTTGCAGGACTCAGATTCTGACACTCGATGTCCAAAATGGGCTTTAAAACGAGCGGATTGGAATCTATTCTCGGAGTTGGCTGTATTTGGTGAAAATTATTTCGTTGACGTGTTCGACCATGTTCGGTATTTCACGGATGCAATCAAGTCTGCTGCGCAAGAAAGTATTCCTTCCACCAGTTCATTCTAATAGAATACCCGTTCCCTGGTGGAACGATGAGTGCAAGATTGCTATCCGAGAAAAACGACGTATTTTTCGCCACTTCAGGCGATTTCCAACCACCGAGAATATGATCCATTACTTCCAAGCCAAGGCAAAAGCTAGAGGAATTGTTCGGAAGAGTAAGAAAGCGTCATGGCAAAAATACATTTCTTCCATTACAACCTCCACTCCAATGGGAGAAGGTCAGGAAAATATCTGGGCGCTCAAAATCTAGCACTGTTTCTGGCCTAAAAATCAATGGCAATGTCATTACCTGTCGGTCTGATGTTGCTAATATCATAGCATCCACTTTCGCGGATACTTCAAGTTCCAATCACTATCCATCTGAGTTCCTCGCTCGAAAATCAATCTTGGAACGTCAATGTCTCAATTTTGTTTCTCCGGGCGACGAAATCTACAATCTTTCTTTCAGCGTGGATGAACTTGAAAGTGCGATTTCAGATTCGCACGACAGCGCTCCTGGCCCTGATTCTATTCACTACCAGATGCTTCGCCATTTGGATCCTGCTGGAAAAATGTTTCTTCTTCAAATGTATAATCGCATTTGGTTTTCCGGTATTTGCCCAACACTATGACGTTATGCGAGCATTGTACCAATCCCAAAGCCTGGAAAAGACATAACACTGCCATCTAGCTATCGCCCAGTTTCGCTTACCAGTTGTGTCTGCTAGCTCATGGAACGCATGATCAACAGGCGTCTCGTTTGGTTCCTGAAATCAAACAACCTGTTGGATAGCATCCAGTGCGGCTTCCGCCGTTATCGTTCCACTGCAGACCACCTGATAAGACTAGAATCAACCATCCGCGATGCTTTTCTCAACAAGCAACATATGGTAGCTGTGTTTTTTTATATTGCCCGGGCCTATGATACCACTTGGCGTTTTGGTATTATGCGCACTTTACACTCCTGAGGCTTGCGAGGTTATCTTCCCATATTTCTTGAAAGCTTTCTTTCCTTAAGCAAGTTTCAAGTTCGTGTGGGAAATGACCTCTCCTACATTTTCATTCAAGAAAACGGAGTACCGCAAGGGTCTATTCTGAGTGTCACGTTGTTTGCTGTGGCCATCAACGGTGTTGCTCAGTGTATTCGTTCACCTGTGCTGGGATCCTTGTACGTGGACGATTTGGCGATTTTCTGCAGTTCTCGTAATATGGCTTCCATAGAGCGTCAGCTGCAGTTAACAATCAATCGTCTTCATACCTGGGCTACTGAGCAAGGTTTCGTATTTTCTGCGGCCAAGACAGAGTGCATTCACTTCTGTCAACGCCGTCACCTTCACTTAGATCCTGTTCTCTCCCTCAACGGTACTGATGTTCCATTTAAGGAAACTGTCCGTTTTCTTGGTCTTCTATTTGACAAGAAGCGTGCCCATCTTGTGGCTTTGAAGGCAAAATGTCGGCTTTCTCTAAATCTATTGCGAGTTCTATCTTCTAAATCGTGGGGTGCAGATAGAATTTCTATGCTGCGCCTGTATCGGGCTTTGATACCCTCCAAGCTGGACTACGGCTGTATCGCTTACTCGTCTGCCAGGCTATCCGTTATCAAAACCATTGATACGATACACCATACTGGTATTCGTCTTTCTACTGGTGCTTTTCGTACCAGTCCAATACCAAGTGTATTGTGCGAAGCTGGCGAGCCTTCTCTGTATGATCGTCGCAGGCTTTTGGCCATGAACTACACGGCAGCCATGAAGTCGAAACCATATCACCTAGTTTCTGACACTTACATTTTTTACATACATCACAAAACCACTCAACAATTTCATTTTCTCAGCAGCTACAAGCTTTTTACTTTCTTATACGCAGTACCTATAAGTATTGTAATAATGAAAAATTTCGATATCGAGATTTTAACGGAAATATACCTTTTGACCTTCCCTGAATTGAGTCTGACTATTTTAGAGATGACGTCTGTCTGTGTGTGTGCCTGTCTGTGTGTACGTGTGCGTTCTGCTGCCTAAACGGTAGAAGGTAAAATTATTAAGCTTCAAACTTAAGATTTGTATATGCCTGGCAGGAAAACCTCCTATTTTTCAAAATAATATTCCAATCGGAAGTGCATGTTTACTCTAGTAATTTTTCGCATTTTTTGCTATAACTCAAAAACGGCAGTACTTACAGCAAAATTAGTCAGAATGAAAATAAAAGATATTAATATTTCGCATATTTATTTAAAAATATTTTTTTGAAAAGGCACTGGTTACAAGAAAATAAGCTTTTTCAATATTCTGCTATGACTCAAAAACGGTAGTACTTACTGCAAAATTAGTCATAATGAAAATAAAGGATATTAATATTTCGCATAACTTTTATTTGAAAAGATTTTTCAGAAAAAAAGCTGACGTGTCTGTCATTGAACTTTCATATACGAATTTTAATTAGATCGTTAGGACTCTCAAGAACTACACATACTTCCGTTAGCCGACAAGGCGGGAGTGTACCAACAAGCACTACACATTTCCGTTAGCCGATGAGGCCAGAGTGCACCAACCATCACTACACATTTCCGTTAGCCGATGAGGCCGGAATGTACACAAACTCTACACAATATACTGCAACCAACAAGACATCTCTGCATGTACTATTAACAACATTACACTTCTGTATATACTACAACCAACATTACATCTCTGTATATACTACAACCAAAATTTCATCTCTGTATATAAACAACATTACATCAACATGGCTTTGATAAACAATATACTTCTCATCAAGAAAAATGAAGAATTCAAAGAGGCAACGGAAAACTTATCTGAATAAATTTCAACAAGAAAATAAGTTCCTCAGAACAGTACCAAAACTTATTTCACCATTAGCTCAGTCACCTAAGAAACCTTTTCCAAAAACAAGTCCATCCGTCAAGAAAACTACCGTCTACCTATCATATCAGCTCACAACAATAGAAATACTCCTTCCTCGCTATCAATCCATCAATAGAAGTCTCATCCACCCGAGCGATCCAAGATTAAAATATATATGTAAATTGCTTCAAATTCCTGTCAAATTTAATATTAATTGCGAATATATGTATATAATATATTTTTTGTGTTTTATTTATTACCTAATTGTCTGACATTACATAACGAAACGCAACCAAAGATCTAACCAAAATGCGCATAAGAAATTTCAGCCACAGATTTAATTTATTATTATAGATAAAATTATTTTAAAACTATTTAGAAATTATATAACGAAATAGTATCGCTTAAATATTAGTATAGAAAACTAATCACCACTTCTTGCGATCCATAATTCGCACATTATTTTATTTTGGACTGGAAAATTTAAAAGAAGATACTTTGGGATATTCCATTCGCGAATTTTTGCAATAAAAATAAACACACTTATGTCCAGATAACTTAAATAAATTTTAAAGAAATTTGGAATAGAGATAAATTCAACAAAAAGATCGTCCACTAAATATATCCGCAATAGTATAATAATAAAACAAGCAGCAACAATACACGCACTATTCAATATATTATATAGTAGCTACCTTTAGTACGGAGGTAGCACTACAACATTAAACGCTGAATTACGTTATCCGTCAGTGTATATTTGTCTGTGATTCAGCGACAGACATGCTGAAGCGATTACATCACCTACTGGCGGAGGTTAAGTATATACAGTTCAACTCCTCTAATAGACGTGAGAAGTATTAAATGTAATATTAAAAATAACTCTTTCTTTGTAACCAGTACCTTCTCTGAAAAATATTTTCAAATAAAAGTTATGGGAAATATATCTCTAATTTTCAATTTTACAAATTTTGCTGTAAGAACTAGCGTTTCAGAGTAATAGCAAAAAATGCAAAGGATGACTAGAGTAAACATGTACTTCCGGTTGAAATATTTCTTTCAAAAATAAGAGTTTTTCCTGCGAGGCATATACAAATCTCAAGTTTGAAGTTTCATAATTTTATCTTTTACCGTTAAGGCTGTAGAACGCACACATACACACAGATAGACACATACACACAAATAGACTCACACACACACACAGACAGACGTCATCTCAAAAATAGTCAGACTTGATTCAGGGAAGGTCAAAAGATAAATTTCCGTTAAAATTTAGAGATCGAAATTTGTCATGATTACAATACTTACTTATACTGCGTATAAGAAAGTAATAAGTTATTTTCAATATTACATTCAGTATCTCTCACGTCTATATGCATGTATATATACATGTTTTCCCTCCACTCGCGACGTTGCGGAGCTACTTCTGCTGTTATACAGCATGTCTGCCGCAGAACTATCTTATACGCATTTTGATTAGATCGTAGGAATTTATAAAACTTTGACAATTTTCAAAAAAATTTAAATTCTAATCTAATTAAAATGCGTATAAGAAAATTCAGTGACACACACGTCAGTTTTTTATACCTGGATTGCCAAACCAAACATTCGCTAACATACACCAATTAAGCTGGGTACTGAATTGGGCATTTTTGCAAGCACGAAAGATTTGCGCGTACAAATATTCGCAAAATTGCTCAAATCAGCACCCAGCTTTTGCGTCGTTCCATCTATTTGTAGCACTGAACATTAGTTATGCGCATATATTTTTGATCTTTTCGCTAAAACTGACAACCGTCTGAAAACGTTCGTGCGCGTAAAAACTGCAGGCTCCTGTGCGCGCATGCCGTATTCACGAGAACATGTGTACGCGTAAGCCGTTCGGGCGCGCAAAAATACTCAAGTTTTAGAAATGTAAATATATCTCGCAAAAGCAACCAAAAACTTTACAACCAGCAACTCTTCTCTGAATCATACTTTTCTCACTACAGAATTAAAACCCAAATATTCAAACTCTTTAACTAACTATAGCCGATGTCTAATAACCACAATATCATTGTCTTGCATTCATTCTTTTCGAACAACAAAATTTTATATTTTCCTTCATTTAATAGAAGGTATATGAGTAGTGCGATATTGTAAATTAAGTCGTACGTAGAATAGGTGTCAGTCAATCGAGATAGTATGGCCATAACTAGATGAATAATGTGAGAATGCGAGGCCTTCCTCGGAGTAAATAGATAAATCTGCTTGAGAATGAGTTGCGTGAAAGAATATTTGCGAGAAAGCGGAATAAAAGAGTGTGTATGAATAATTTAATGAGTTTGAATAAAGCGAAAGAAGTGTCCAAGGAGGGAGTTGAATGGCGAAAGATTGTAAAGCTGTGAAATAATGAAAAGATGATGAGATTTGAAGGGAACAGGCATAAGGTTATGTATGGATGTCTGTATGTACTCGGGTGCAAAAATAACACATTTTTACTTTCTTATACGCAGTAAAAGTAAGTATTGTAATCATAAAATATATCGATCTCGAGATTTTAACGGATATTTACGTTTTGATAATCCTTGAATTGATTTTTGGAATGACATCTGCTCTACAACCTAGATGGTTGAAGGTAAAATTATGAAACTTCAAACTTAAGATTTGTGTAAACCTGGGTAGAAAACCGATTTTTGAAAAAAAAATTCAAACCGGAGGTGCCTGTTTACTATAGCAGTATTTTGTGGTTTTTGCTAAAACTCGAAAACGGTTGCAATTATAGGAAAAATAGTTGGTATAACAATTATAGATTTTAACATTTAGTACAATCTCAATTTGAAACTTTTTTTCTAAAATGGTACGGGAAACAAGAAAATGGCTATTGAAATTGGTGTTCATTATAATTATTTTCACATAAATCGTATCAACTGTGCCTGTCAATCATTTAATAGAAAAACAAAAAAATTAAATAATTTTGAGTTTGACAATAAAATAATATTCATTCTAAGAAATATATTTATTAAAAAAGGGTTCCAAAAGTTAGTAAAATATTATTTATTAGAAAAATAAGAAAAATGTGATATGATCTGACCAAAATGCGTAGAATAAAGTTCAGTGCAAGCCACTACAGATGTTTTTTTTCAATATTTTCTGTAAATTCCATTGGTTTTATAGTACTTAGAATAAAACTTTGGATGTTTTACGATGAAAAAGAGCTTTAGAATGTAGAAAAAATAACAAGTAGTACTTAAAAGTTAATTTCATGAACAATAGTAACAATCATATTTTGTAAATTGAGTTAATGTATTTTCGCACATTAACAACCATGAAAATGGCACTAAATAGATTTCGGTAATTCATGTTGTCTCCTCTAGCTCTCTATTGCCTCCATACGACAACGACGTTAAGTTATGCTGGGAGTTACTAGGTGTAAATCTGCTACACTACAAAGATAGATAAAGCAGATGTCAATAACGAAGTTCGGAGTCTTTGATACATTGTACTTGAGTGGGTAGTACCCACTTAACTTGGGAAAGATTTATCGATTGTCTGCTGTGAGTGACGTGGCTCAATCGGTTAGAGCGACAGAGCGTCAATCTGTATTCTTAGTCTATCCATCGAACAGTCCAGACGTCTTCGAAAGTGCTGCTAGATAGTGTGTTAGCAGTTTTCAAAATTTTGGTGCATAACCGCATAAATCAGTTATTTACTGTTTAAACAATAAATTCTTAAACTACCAAGTGTTCAGGGTTCAGGAACTGTGAATCAACAACTGCTCGACAAGCAAAACTTGCCCTTCGGGCCTAGCGCATAAGGGATAACCGTCGGGTGAATCCTCTATCTATTAGGGAAAAAATTCCTGCAGGAACCCCATCACCAGTAACCCTAACCTCATCGGCGGAGATTCTCTCAGGGATTTTATATTTTTCCAACCAAGAGCCGGAGCCCAGATCCACGGAATTGGAGTCAAGTGGGGAAACCCTCACCCCAATGGAGGAAGAACCTCCAACCATCAACCCCTCTCCGGGAAATACAAGATCGCCTAACCTTAAGGTAAGCTAGCTGTTTGTTGCAGCGAAATCTAAAACAAGGGCAAGAGCAGAGGACGACTCTATCTCAGATAGGACCTTCAAAATACCAAGGAGGACCTCAAAAACAACCCCATCCAGACCCAGCACCTACAAAACGACTACACAAAACAGATACGAACCACTCACTGACCATGAGGAGTCTGAAGCAGAATCGGAAACTGAGGAAATTATCCCTAAATAAACTAGACCTCCCCCACCAATAAATATCCAATCCATTCATAACAATGCTTCCAAACTCATGGATTGCAAACAAAGATTCGCCGCCAATGGGTATCACGTAAAATACACAACGAACAACACCGACATTTACGTACACGAGAAAAAGGAGAGACAGGGCCTAATAAACGACATGAACACTGACAATCTAACTTTACTACTACACCTACTCTAACCGACAAGACAAATCGCACGCGTTTGACCTGAGAGGCTTGGACAGCGCCCCTGAGCCCGAGGAACTAAGGATAGAATTGACAAATCAAAGACTAACAATTCATATGGTTTTTAAAATGCAAAGTACCAGATGCCCAATATACCTCATCACCACGGACAGCAAACACACGACAAAATCACTCAACAACACAAAATACATCTTCCACGTCAAAGGAGAGTGGGTGCGATATTTAAATAAAACATCATCATACAATGCCATCGCTGTCGACAGTGGGGTCACGCAACGACAAATTGTCGACTCAGTCCCCACTGCCTCAAGTGCGCAAATTGACACCTCGCAAACTCATGCACAAAGATACTAGACAGCCCTGCCACTTGCGTCAACTGTGGTGGGCCGCACCCAGCCAATCATTCTGAATGCCCCATCTACCTGAAAAAAATCAATACAATGGAAACAAACTAATCACAACCCACCACCTGCAAAAACGCACCTATCCACATCCGGAATCACTGGAACAAATCAACGCACTCGCATACATTACCTGCAAGATAAATATATCCCTTCCAAAAACATGACTTCCCAATTCCTGCCGCCTCCTACCTCAACACGACACCGCTTGATGGACAAACAGAGACCACAACAGCAAAACATATCTACCGAAACAGAAACAGTACCATCGACACAACATACAGAGGACCAACCAACTATTCGCGGAAATGGCAAAACTACATGAAAACATAAACATTTCCAACATGCTAAAAGCAATCAAAGACCTTCACAGAGCCCTAGCTAGAACTAAAAGCCCCGACGAAAACTTCACCATATTTTTAAGCTTCACCAAGAATGTACACACATACAACATCTAGATACAACACAGCACTTAACATCTACTCGTGGAACGACAACGGAGTTGTGGATAAGGTAGGTGAGCTTACACACTTTTTACAAACACACAACATACACATTTTCCTACTGAACGATACAAAACTCAAAGACACACACATTTAAAATACCCATATACACAATCTACAGAGCTGACCGACCACATTAGCGGCCAGTACTCTCTGAGGGCGTTGCAGTGTTAGTGAAAAACAACATACCACACACACCCACACCAAATCTACACACTAAACTAGAAACACTAAATATAACACAGACAACACAGTAATTTACGATGCTAACAGACCAATAAACAACGCGGACTGGGACTTCAATACAAACAACACAAACTTCAACGCACTCAAATCATACATAAACTCACACGTCGCTATCATATTACACCCAAACAAACCCACACAGTACCCACCACTACCGACCTTATCATAAACAAAAACTCGCCCCATATCATTACCCGAGCTTAAATCAGATCACAATCCAACCATATTCCAATTAACCAATCATCACTTAGAAAACACCACTAAAACAATCACATCATACAAACACACAAAGTGGGCGCATTTCCGCAAAACACTTGACACGATCATTCCCATTGACAATCAAATACACACAATACACGACATCGATACACAAATAGAACACTTCACAAACGCCATACACATTGCAAAACGGAAACACACAAACAATATTGAAGTTAACACACACAATCTTAACTTGCCGCCAATAATAACACAATTAATTAAACAACGAAATCACACCAGAAGACTATGGCATAGGACACGCACACCACTACACAGAATACACCGCAACACACTAAACTCATAAATTAAAACTTAAATAAAAACATCTCTAACACACAACAACATAATATCTATCACGGATGAAGACAAGGCAGAGATGATAACCAACACTTTTGAACAAATACTCGTAACACACACCCCAAACACATACAAGATAAAATCACACAAGACAAACTACAATAGTTAAATACCCCACATCACACTGACACCAAAACGCTGACCAGACTCCTAACCACCCCATCCGAATTAACCAAAATAATCAAAACCCTACCCAACCGTAAAGCTCCCGGCCCCGACCAAATAGAAAACCTTATCCTAAAAAACTTGTCAATAAAATCCATTATATAACTCCACTACATAATAAATTCCGTAATCAAACTGCAGCACTTCCTAGCTGCCTGGAAAACTGCTACAGCCCATCCAATTTTTAAACCAAGTAAAGTTCCATCTGCACCCACAAATTATCGTCCCATAAGCCTATTAAACACCAAACTGCACCGTGCAATGTATGGCTCGGAAGCCAAACTGGTAATAAGGTGTGAGCGTTTGTCCTTTGTCAATTTCGTCGACCCGGGAGAGGATGATAGAAGAGTACCGATGATCGTCCGGGCGCATATTTCAAAATGGCGGCCATCGTTTGTCTATCCATCCTTTTCTCACCAATGCGTTGACTAATTAGTGTTAGTGGGAGAGAGAGAGCCATATATTGTGCATGTAAAAGAGAGACGCGGGTACTCTCTCTCGCTCGCGAGTCAATTCGCTGCTCGCGGATTCGCGATCTGCGCGGCATAATGGTGACATATGGTTCTTGCGCATAATTATGGCATCATCTGTGACATATGGTGCATAATTATGACATCATCTCGCTTGCGAGTCAATTCGCGGATACGCGATCTGTGCGTCAAAATGGCGACATATAGTACTTGTACTTACGGTTAATAATTATCTCTTAATTTATACCATTTGAGGTCGGAATTTTTAAGCACATTAAACTTTTATTACGCGTGTGAGGTGAGGGAGAACAATTTATAAGCGCATCAGGTCAGCCATACACTTTTGTCGCGCGCGAGACATATGTTGGGGTGCATAATTATGACATCACTTAATTGATATCATTTAATATGCGATTATGTGTGTGCTTTATTGTAGCATATGGTATGCTTGTGTTGGAATTTTCATGTCATATTTAGGGTGCATAATTAGTGTACTTAGTTAATGATGAAATACGAATAGACTTCTATAAACCTGTGCGGCTTAACCGGAATTGACCCTAACTTTCTTATTTTAAATGGAACAGCCTGTATATTATTCAAAATTTGGATTCTAGGTAATATTCTTAATTCAGCCATGTATGAAATTAGCATTTTTCATTATAAACCAAAAAACAAAAATAAAAGTTGTATTAATTATATTCGGAATTCAAGTTGTCTCTGGAAACAATACACAAAAAAAATTCCACTATTCGACAAACTATGACAGCAAATTTAGTTTAATTGAATTCGTTTGTTTCATTTTATGTTTTTTATCATAAGTAACATCCATTTTAACTTAAATATTTGAATATAAAATTGCATTATTAATATAATTTGTTTGTATTTTTTATGTGGTTTATAATTTTAAAAATGTACTTATTATACATCGTTGAATTCAAAATATTTTGTAGAATCCTAATTTTGAAAAATATATAGGGTGTTCTATTTAAAATAAGAAAGTTAGGGTCACTTCCGGTTGGACCGGAAATAGATTTTTTCGGAGCTCGTACACCAACTTGATCCTCGGCATTGGAATCGTCCCATCCATGATTAAAACAGCATTGATACATCTTAAACTCTTCATTAATGCAGCATGCATTAGAAAATCTGTCCCATAAATTGTATATTGATTCAAAGCATAAACCATTACGAATTCCATCGGCAAACAGGCTATATCTTCATTCAACATGCAATTTTAAATATTGCCATAATCGTGAAATATTTTAAATGAATTTATCTGATTAAATTGCATTTTGAACCAGTTTCTTAAAGCATGTACGTTTCACACAGCACAATTTTCAATATGAAAATTGAAATAGTCTATTCTTAACGCATTACGTATTTCCTCCAATGATGGACAGTTTAATTCCTCAATATTTATTGGGTGTACAAATATGTTTCCGCCGTTTGACAAAAGTTGGCGCCACCAGTAAGATTGTTAAAATTGTCAGATGTAAAACGTCATTATCGTAAAGATGGGCATCTATCAACAACATAACCTTAAAATATTGTGAGTGTGTGTGAGTGTGAGTGTGTGTGTGTGTGTGTGTGTGTGTGTGTGAGAGTGTGTGTGAGTGTGAGTGTGTGTGTGAGTGTCTGTGTGAGTGTGTGTGTGAGTGTGTGTGTGAGTGTGTGTGTGTGAGTGTGTGTGTGAGTGTGTGTGTGAGTGTGTGTGTGAGTGTGTGTGTGAGTGTGTGTGTGAGTGTGTGTGTGTGAGTGTGTGTGTGAGTGTGTGTGTGAGTGTGTGTGTGAGTGTGTGTGTGAGTGTGTGTGTGAGTGTGTGTGTGAGTGTGTGTGTGAGTGTGTGTGTGAGTGTGTGTGTGAGTGTGTGTGTGAGTGTGTGTGTGAGTGTGTGTGTGAGTGTGTGTGTGAGTGTGTGTGTGAGTGTGTGTGTGTGAGTGTGTGTGTGAGTGTGTGTGTGAGTGTGTGTGTGAGTGTGTGAGTGTGTGTGAGTGTGTGTGAGTGTGTGTGTGTGTGTGTGTGTGTGTGTGAATGTGTGTGAATGTGTGAGTGTGTGAGTGTGTGTGTGTGTGTGTGTGTGTGTGTGTGTGTGTGTGTGTGTGAGTGTGTGTGAGTGTGTGAATGTGTGAGTGTGTGAGTGTGTGAGTGTGTGAGTGTGTGAGTGTGTGAGTGTGTGAGTGTGTGAGTGTGTGAGTGTGTGTGAGTGTGTGTGTGTGTATGTGTGTGAGTGTGTGTGTGAGTGTGTGTGTGTGTGTGAGTGTGTGTGAGTGTGTGTGTGAGTGTGTGAGTGTGTGTGTGTGTGTGAGTGTGTGTGTGAGTGTGTGTGTGTGTGAGTGTGTGAGTGTGTGAGTGTGTGTGTGTGAGTGTGTGAGTGTGTGTGAGTGTGTGTGTGTGTGTGTGAGTGTGTGTGTGAGTGTGTGTGTGAGTGTGTGTGTGAGTGTGTGTGTGTGTGAGTGTGTGTGTGAGTGTGTGTGTGTGTGGGTGTGTGTTCTCTACAGCCTAAACGGTTGAAGCTAAAATTATGAAACTTTAAACTTAAGATTTGCATATGCCTGAGGTGTGCACCTCTTATTTTGGAAAAAAATATTCAAAGCGGAAGTGATCTAGTCGTTTTTTACAGTTTCTGCAATTACTCAAAAATGGTTACAGTTACAGAAAAATTGCATGATCAAAAATTAAAGGTACTGAGTACTGTTTTCAAAATAAATTGCTGCTTATTATATATATTTTTACATAAATCGCATCATCTGCGCCTGTCTATTGTTTATCAGAGAAACAAGATAGACTTAAATTATTTGAAGTTTGACATTTTATATTTATTCTAAGAATTATATTTACTGTAAAAGCGATCTAAAGGTTAGAACAAATATTATAAAGTAGAAAAATAATGTAACTACGATATGGTTTAACCCATATGCGTATAAGAAAGTTCGGTGCATGACACTGCAGATGTTTTGATAAAAAACGGCGGAAACTTATTTGTACACCTAGTACAATATTATACAATGACGAAATATTCTCTAGCCATACCACCTTTTCACCCCTCTTAACATAAATTTTATTAGTAATCGTATCGCTAAGTTTCCAGTACGGAGTATCACCATAATTTCACTCCAAATTATGATGTTTTTTAATTAGCCATACAAAACTATTTTTACTGTCAGCATTAATTTTAGACCAGGAAAACGGCGGCTCAAATACTACAGATTCACAATGACCATCTACGATATTAATTACAGCGATTTCTTTCAAAAGTATTGAGATGAATTTTTTCTTTACTTTTAGTCACATCTATTGGCCTCATGTTCGTTGTACGATGTCTTGGCTTGTTGTATTTTAAAGTTATTTCTGGCAGCAAGTTTAACCATTTGTATGACCCCTGCAAACTGAATGCTTTCCACATTATATATTTTAGTGTTCTGTTTACCCGTTCAACGATGCTAGCCTTCATGTTACTAAATGTTGAATAGTGATTTATACTATGTACATCCATTAGAGTCTTAAACGACTTATTATAGAATTCATTACCCATATCTGTTTGTAAATGCTTAGAAATACGGTTAACGGTTAACTGTGAGCAAAATACTTTTCATGGTTTTAGTTACATCAGGCCCTAATTTACTTACTACCAATATGTAACGCTTACCTTTGTTAAATTTATTATATCGGATCATCGCCACAAAATCAGCTCATCTAGCCCCCAAATTATAACACGTCTTCCGGCAAGTTTATACGTGCAGATTTGTGTAACTCTTCAACTATGTCCCTCTTAATTTTCAATATTTTTACCAAATACCGGTGCTTCTAAAATAATTTCCAGGTACAATGATTTCTGGCCCACGCCCGCAGGAGCAGTACGAAATTTAAGTCATTCACTCATTCAATTGCACGTTTTTATTAGCTAATAAAGAACCGCGTGCACCATCGTTTATGATATAATTTAAAAAAACTCTCGGTTTACTAAACCGAACTTGGAGTATACGGAAATGTATGACTCAAATTATTACTATCGCCGGCAGTGTTTACAATTTCATAGAAATCCTCGCGTGAATGTAATCTTAAATTTATAATTATAATACTTCTCAATTCTTTTAGACTATCGTATTACTTGACTACATCCATATCGGTAATTTCATTTGTAATTCTTTCATCTATACGATGATGTTCAATATGACGTCCAAACTTGTCAACCGTCATGATTGTAGTGATGTTATTCTATAATCTGCGCCTCCTTTAATGCCTCAGTTATTGAAATAATTTTATGTGTATGTCCCGTGTGACCGGCATCTTTAGATGCAATAAGAAGACATAATCTATTAACCAGCTCATTTACATTATCCCAGTGAATATATTCCACTGGATTTTGATTGAAGTTTTTATAGAAACCTCTGCCCACTTTTGAGCCCACCGTCGTCTTGCCCGACCACGAGGAAGGTCTTGTTTCTCTGTAATTCCGACGGTGTGATTAGTTCTCTTGATGATATCAATGTATGCATTATGATTGGCTGTCTTATACCCAACTGGATTATTTTAAAACAGTAACTCATACAGTCCAAGCGTTCCTGTATATTTTTTATTATTATATTTTAAATCTTTTCCCTCAATAAATACTTCAGAATCACCAATATAAAATTTATCAATCTCAACTAATTGCTGAATATCCACCTTGGTTTGGGATGGGCAACTTTCTTTCGACATTATCACTGTCAGGTGTGATTTCAACCACAACATCAAAAAATGCGGAACTGTGTGATGCTGCTGCTGCTCTCCAACTTTAGCGGCTGTTTCACGCTTTTTAACCTCAATGTCTTCTTTTTCTTTTTTATATTCATGTTTTGGCTCGCGTTTAATTTTAGCCAAGGTGGCTACACTTCCCGTTATATCTTTTAAGGATGTAATAATTGCTTTATATAACTGCTCCATATCAATTTCTCCCTGCAATGCACCAAATTTCAGATTTTTTAGTTTTTGTTAAACAATATTTCTAGTCTTTATTAGCTCACTTTTTATTCGCTTATTTTTAGGAGCCTTTTCCAGAAACTAACACACGCACACAGTAAAATAACGACCTATAAAACAGATTTTTTGTTCAAAACAACTAAAATAAACAGTTTTATACAAGTTATTTAACAGCTTATAACAGCTTGTAACAGCTAAATAGCAGCCAATAATAGTTCAATAAGAGCTTGTCACAGCTAAATGACAGCTAAATAACAGCTTGTAACAGTTGAATAACAACTTATAACAGCTAAATAACAACCTATAACTGCATATAACAGCAAATAACAGTTAAATAACAGTATACAGAGTGTACAAAACGTTCCGCGACGGTCAAATAATTCGCGAAATACGCATCCAATCGAAGAACGAAAAATAAGTGTTTAATATTTTTTTTAAATCTACTCAATGACACAAAAAATAACCCCCACCCTTGTGGGTGGGGTAGCAGGTAGCCTTGAAATCTCAAATGGGAACCCCTACTTTTTATTGCAGATTCGTATTCTACAAGAAAAAGGAAGTTAATTTTATTCGAAACATTTTTCTCGATTCGCGATAGATGGCGCACTAATCGCGCAAATAAGTTTTATCATAATTACGTAGAAAAATTACGAAAACGATCAATAATCTCGAGGAATATGCCTCCAATGGATAAAATACACGTGTTCAATATTTTTGGTGTCATTGAGTAGATTTTTTAAAAATATTAAACACGTATTTTTCGTTATTCGATTGGATGCGTATTCCGCGAAATATTTGATCGTCCTGGAACTTTTTGTACACGCTGTATAACAAATTGAAACTGATACTAAATTGATATTAATATTATTATTATTACCAGCAAATTGGCGAATATATCATATAATCTGACGAAAATATTTTCGTTCATCTTCCAACAAAAGTTGCTGGTATACATGTTACACATCGTTATTTATTAGGAAATGATCAAACCATTTACGATACCGGCCATCATTCTTAATAACTAAAAATCCATATTTGTCCCTCGAACAATAGGAGCAGAGTAGTTTAAATTGCTAGTGCGATATGTCCGTATTTACATGGTCAGTGTACACATTTTTAAGATTCATATCATCATGTTTGAATAAAACGAGCATATTTGCATTATCACGTATAAGGTGTTTAGGTATGCGGGTGTACGTTTGACAGAGATAGAAGCAGTCTATAGCTTTATGACGCCCCATGCTAAAGTATTCTCTTATAATATCCTGGTTATCACACGCAACATCGTCTAATATAAAAACTGAATTATGATTAGCATCGCATGATCTCACTATTTCGGTGCTATCGTTAAATGCATAGTAGCCTATTTCCTTAATAGGTTCAAATAAATCTCTTAAATACACGTACTTGGATTGATACGATAATTTTGAATAGATATAAACACTGTCACCTTGTCGCTTATTTACCGAAGCCTATTTAGGCTATATTTTGGGAGGTCGAGCCATTTAGCGGTTCCAACACTAAACGCTCTTTTCGTACCGCTTGCCGCTCGGCATAATACTCGCGCGATATGTGCGCACCTTGAGCTATACTAATTAAACAAGCTATTGCGGAAATAACTTTGTAGATTCGAGAAAAATACGAACAATCGCTCTCTCGTCGGTAGACCAGCTAGCAAGACAGGTGTCTTGCAAGTTCAGTGTCGTTCAATATTAGTTTTATTACTGATTTATCGTCGAATTCCTTCTCCGTGGCTGGGTCTCCGACAAGCAGCAATCTCCTGTTAAGTATTCATATTATTTAACTATTAAATACGTTTTCTGATCTAGTTGTGGATAAACCGGAACCCAACTTACCACGTGGTTCCGGGGTTGTAATAATTTTGTATTTCTCATTTGTATTTCTCATTAGTGACTGTTTATCGCTTCACCCCTCTGTTCGTACTCACAATTGCATTTGTAGTTTTATTTAAAAAGTTCAGAAATCAAATTCTCGATTACCGTCATACGTTAACTTACTTTTGAGCCGTCAAATTATTTTTGTATTTGTTGGGCAAATTTACGTATCGTTTCGCTTTCTAGTTCCGTCTATATCGAAGCCAGTCAGCCGAGAGTTTATCGTGTTTAGACGAACGAGAAATAATATTTAGTTTATCAGTATGCCGACCGTTATAACTGTTGGCTATAAATTCAATTCTTGTTAATATCTCGTACATAACACCTACTACCAGCGTTTAAGGCAATTGATAACGGCATTCCGACGTTATTGTACTAGTACCGCACATCAGGTTATGACCTTGGTATAGAGCCGTACCGGGAGATAGTTATTGCTAAAACCAACGCTTGGCAAGGGAAATAACCCGAAGTCAAGACGGAAGACGAGCTGAACGCTGCAAATACCAACTCTCTGCCGCCTCCAGGACGTTCCGTATCAACCGGACTGGCACCCTAAGCAAAACAGTCGTAGAGCCCTAGTCGATGCAGCCCTCTCCACTTACAACTGGATTAAGCCGTCTTCTCTTCTTCTAAGTATAGCCACACGTAATATCTTGTTAATATATTGTTCATGGTCAGAGTTATCGAGTTTTTATCAACCTAGCTGCACGAATTCTTATCTCAACCCACCACTCCCGACTCCGATTTGAGAGCTAGCTCTTTCTGTAGGCTCATAGCACGCGAAAGTCGTTATAACACTCTAAAAATGTAGGTCATTTGAATGTTCTACTAATGCAATTAATACATTGGTTTTCCCACAACCGAATGATACTAGACATCTTACAGTAGATGGCAGTAATACACTGTGCCGCTATCGACTTTCCAGTTCATTGGAATCGAAATTTCTCACGTTCAACGTTTTCCTCTGTTTAACAACACGCATGCTGACAATCAACTGATGTATATATATCAAAGTTATGAAATATATAAGCAATAGTAACCTGCATATTTTATATATATATATATATATATATATATATATATATATATATATATACACATATATATATATATATATATATATATATATATATATATATATATATACATACATACATACATATATATATATATATATATATATATATATATATATATATATATATATATATATATATATATATATATATATATATATATACATAAATATATATATACATGGTCATTACCCGCTTGTGCAGGTGAAAGTGAAAAATGGTAAATGCAAAAAAAAGCCGGATTTTATATAACAAGACAAAATAAAAGGGGAAATAAATAAATGATTAATAACTAAAAAAATTTATAAAAATGGATCAATTGAGTTTTAGCTTAAATAAAGCCTAAAGAAAAAAAAATACATTCACATGTGTGAAAGAAAATTGCACGGCTGGGATGTGCAGACACCAGTCAAGAACTGAGGTCTTTTATAGAATCCACAAAAACCACAGCCCCGTCTGATATATAGTGTGGAGAAAAAAGAAAAGAAATGACAATTGAACTTTAACATTTACGGAACGAAAAGTTAAGCAGAGAACCCTTTCAGATTTGCGTAAACAAATCAGCTACCCGGAGAAATGAAAGCACTTTACCAATACTTGTTGCATTATTGCTAAAAGAAATACGCATGGGACCCTCAATACCAGCATTGCGACGATGCAAATTGTAACTAGGACACTGCTCGAAAATATGTTCGAGAGTGAGCCTAGTGTTACAAGTGGAGCAGAGCGGTGGTTGTTCTCCTAATAACAGATGCAGGTGTGTGAGACATGTATGGCCTATTCTCAGACGAGATATGACCACTTGCTCACACTTTGATAAGCGGAGCGGTGCCATCCACCGCTCCACTGACACATTTACACGTCGCAATTTACTAGGAGATGTATTCCACTCCTCCTGCCATAACCTGAGACAATGCACAGCCACAGACCTCAACACATCATCGGCGCGCAAGGGATGGTGAACAACGTAGTTGCCGTTGGCTGCTCCAAGAGCAGCTCGGTCAGTACAGTGATTACCGGGTATACCAGCATGTCCGGGTATCCACATGAGTACAACATCTCTCTCTAGCTCCCGTAATCTATCGATTTCTTCGCGGATGCTCAAATCGGTTGGATCTGTGAAGAATCTGCTACCGATGCCTAAGATAGAACTCAGGAAATCGGTGCAAATGAGCAGGTGACGTCGCTCATCGATAGCTTGACGGGAGTGCCGAAGAGAGTAGAGAATACCATATAGCTCAGCAGTGTACACTGAGCATATGGGTGACAGTGTGCACAACTGAGATACGCCGTCAGTCACAAAAGCGCAGCCTGTACCGGAGTCTGTCTTGGAGCCATCAGTATATGTGTGTTGAAAGTCTGTGTACTGTTGCAATTGAATGAAGAATTCAATCAAGTATATGGCGTTAGGAGTACAGTCTTTTGACAAGTTGGTCAGCTCTAGGTTTATTGTTAAAGTAAGAGATGCCCATGGAGGGATATTGGTAAAAATTCTTGATAAAACAGTCCCTTGGTTGTCAATGATGGTATTTAACAACCTTGGAAGTTTTAGTGCAAGCAGATAGAGAGAAGTTGCACTATTGATATTTAGACGATTCAATAATGGATTGTTGAAAAATGTGGGATGGTTTATATGCTGCGTGAGCGAAAGAACTTTGAAGACGTACCTCAAACCAAGTTTCATGTACCTTATGTGAAGTGGCGGTACTCCGGCTTCACAGTGAAGGCTTGGAATTTGTGTATTCCTGAACGCACCGGTAACTGCTCCAATTCCAGCATTGTGTATGCTTTCTAGCTTCTTCAAGTAAGAAGTAATAGCAGTGTACACAATGGTAGCACAGATGTCTATTCTGGATAGAACCAGACTGACGTAAAGTCGCAGCTGAGCGTCCCTATCGGCTCCCCATTTTGTATAGGCAATACACTTGATAGCATTCAATGATATTCGGCACTGCGCAGAAACAGTGTTGATTTGTCTCATCCATAAAAGACGACGGTTGAAACATATGCCTAAAAACTTCACCTCATCCACTATCCGCACTGGTCTATCGTAAAGCGATACAACAGGACAGTTGTGTGCTCTACGTAGTCGACATAAGTCGATAGCACAGGTTTTCTCCACAGAGAAATGAAATCTACGGTCGGATGCAGTCAAAGAAACTAAGTCAACAGCCTGCTGTAATCTCTCCTGACAGAGAGCAAGAGATTGGGATGAAGTGAAGATCGTGAGGTCATCTACATACAGACAATAATCACCAGTATCCGGCAGGTTGGACACAATGTCATTGATTGCAATCAAGAATAGTGTAACACTAATGGAAGAGCCTTGGGAAATTCTGTGTTGCAACGGTCGTAAAGAAGAGAATGTTTGTCCAACTCGAGCTCTAAAGGAACGGTTCGAAAGAATGTTTTCTACGAATTCAGGCAGATGGCCTCGTAGACCCCAATTGTGCAGTTTTCGTAGAATTCCGTATCTCCAGGTCATGTCGAAAGGTTTCTCTAGATCAAAAAACATTGCAACCAGATGGTTGCGTTTTAAGATACTAGATTGAATAGCGTTCGTCAGATACACATCCATGTGAGTAGTGTAGTGGTGCTGACGCGATCGACATTGATGTTGTTTGATGAGATTGTGGGATTCAAGAAACCAGTTGAGTCGATAATTGACCATGCGTTCATATAGCTTTGACAGATGACATGCCAAAGATATTGGACGGTAGCTTGATGCAGAAGACACATCTTTGCCCTTTTTTTGTATCGGCACAATTTTCGCTTCGCACCAGATATCAGGATAGACATTTTCAACCCAAAGCCGGTTGAGAAATTCCACTATTCTTAGTTTAAATATGGTGGGTAAATGACAATACATTGCGTAAGCAATATCATCATACCCAACAGAAGTATTGGCTGTGCCACTCAAATTCAATTTCTGCTAGAGTGAATATTGAATTGCGATTCTCAGAATTATCACACTCGAAATTTAGAGGAACCTCTTCAGCCGCTTTTGAGGGCAAGAAATGGAGCGAGTAATTATCCGAGTGACTAACGGACTCAAACTGGTTTGCTAGAATATCACATATATCATCTCTGACAGTATGTACCTGACCATTGGCCTGGAGCATTGCAATATGGGAATTTATCTTGTAACCGTTCATATACTTGATTTTTCTCCAAAGCAGAGTTTGGTCGAAATTAGTACCAATAGAACAAACAAATCCGCGCCAAGACTCAGTTTTAGACTGAAGAATTGTCGGATTTCTCCGGTACACATTTAGTGCGCGCTTTTTAGAACGTATAGCGGAAGCAACGTGTTCATTCCACCAAGGAACAGACTTCTTTCTGAGACAACCAGAGGATTTCGGAATTGATAACGAAGCGGAATGCAGAATAGATTCGTTTAGATGTTGCAGCTCGATATTTAAGTCTGGTGACGGTTCGGGAAGCATAAGGTTGTTTGGCGAAAGTTTGCCAATCGGCCAGATCAAATAACCATCTTCGTGCTGCTTGTTGTGCAACAGAAACAGTATTTGAAAGCAACGACACAAAAATGGGAAAATGGTCACTGTAATAGGTATCGTCAAATACCTGCCACTGAAGATGGGCAGCTAGAGTAGGGGTAGAAAAAGATAAGTCGATTGCCGAAAAACTTCTTGATCTCATGTTCATGAACGTGGCTGAGCCAGTGTTGAGAAGCGTGACATCATTGTCGTCCAAGAAGCTTTCGACCATTCGACCGCGGGCATCTGTACTTACAGAACCCCAGAGTATGTTGTGAGAATTGAAATCGCCAACAAGAATAAACGGAGTCGGTTGTTGTCGTACCAAATCCTCAAGGTCATTTAAGTTCCAGTAGCCGTCTGGGAGGTTGACGTTGCAAATAGTGATCTTACGAGGAGAGAATACTTGGCATGCTACTGCCTGTAGCCTAGTCCTAATGTTGCAGTCTTTAAAAGGGACAGAAGATTCTAGAAAAATTGCAACGCCACCATGGGTACGGCCAATAGGATCAACGTCTTTGCGGAAGTTGTAATATCCCCGCAAGTTAAATTAATCAAGAGGTTTTAAGTGACTCTCTTGGATGCAAACTACTCTGGGGCTATGTTTAGCCATTAGCAGTTTAACCTCAGCTAGGTGGTTGACGATTCCATTACAGTTCCATTGAATGATGAACGAATTAGACATAACAAATGAAGAGAAAAAATAAAAGTAAAAGACAGAAGGTGAAGGCTGACTTTAGAGGTAATCCCGCAACGTGTTATGGTTTCGGGTTCCTCAGTCTGCCCTTAGGCCACCCTCGCCAATCTTTGGGTTTACGGGCATTTTTGACCGTCTCATTGTCAATCGACAAAGCGCTTGACTCTGATTCGAAGAAAGAAAGGTTTTTATCCTGTCCTGACCGAACAGGAGCAGGAGATGGCATAATATTTGAAGAAAGCACTATATTCAGAGAATGAGATGTACCTGGCAAAACAGGTACTGGAACAATAGGGAGTGGCGGCATAGTAGTGTTACTGGTTGTTGTAAAGGAATTAGAAAAAACAGCGTTAATGATGGCGCCCATATTAGTGGAGACCGCCTCTATAATCATTTTTTTGATTTCAGGTAAAAGAAGAGCAGCAATGTCGTTAACAGAGGTAGCAGGTTTAGCTGCAGCAACCTTGGCAAAGCTTAGTGTCGGAACTGCAGAGTTCTGACGCACAAAAACTCTAGCTTCAGGAAAACTACAATTGTTTAGAGCTTTGTGTTTCATAATGGCATACTCTTCTTTAAATTTAGAGCAACTTTTTGACAAAGCCAGGTGACTTTCTCCACAATTAACGCACTTTACCGGATCGGTACAGCGCTGCTCCTCGTGGAATGCTTTACCACAGATACAGATTTTTGTGTCCTTGCAATACTTTGAACTGTGCCCAAACTTTTGGCAATTGAAGCAACGTATAGGATTGAGGCTGTAAGGCCTGACAGGTAAACTGTACATGGCTACCCGTATTTTAGCTGGCAATTTATGTAATTAAAAAAAAACGATTATGGACGCAGTGTGCTCCACTGCGCCATTGACCTTGCGGGTTATCCGCCTGACTTCAGAAACTCCTTGTGATTTAAGCTCTGGGCAAAGCTCATCGCTTGTGCAATTAAGTAAATCGCGACAAGTAATCACGCCCTTGACGGTATTGAGGGTCGAGTGAGATGACACCTCTACTGGAAAATCAGAGGAAGTAGTGGTTTTTAGCAATCGAGTTGCTTGCTTGGCTGTTTTCGTTTCAACCAGCAGACCATCCTTAATTTTTTTTAAGGATTGAACTTCGCCAACCAAACTGTACAATTGTTTACTGATTAAAAATGGGCTGAACTTGAAAAAATCAGACCCATCTTTTTTCTTAATGACCAGAAACCGGGGAGATTGTTCCACCGTGAACTGGCTCATTACCTTCTGCTTTTTCGCAGGGTTTAATGTAACGGAGGGGTTGCCCCCTCCGTCAAACACCCCGTCCGCCGACGCGGACACTTAATTAAAACGAAAGATAGTAATAAAACCAACCTGAAAATAAGAAAATGTAGCCAAAACTACGAAAAAAGAACAATTTTCTATCGATTTGAACTAAAACCGAATGAAATCAGTCAATAAACTACCAAAACAACACCATACACAGCAAAATAAACACAAACGAACAAGAAAAAATCTAAGTTTCGACACGAATTTTATTTGTTTACAAATAAAATTTATACGCACAGAGCTCAGGTAAAGAAAGTCCGCTCACTCTGGCATCTAGTACACGACTCATATATTTATTTATATATTTATATATTTATATATTTATATATTTATATATTTATATATATATATATATATATATATAAATATATATATATATATATATATATATATATATATATATATATATATATATATATATATATATATAGCGGTATGGACCATGGTAGTCGATCCGCAATTTAAAATTATATATATATATATATATATATATATATATATATATATATATATATATATTAGTCGATCCGAAATTTAAATAAAATAAAAAACATGAGACATATGTAACAAAAGACTAGCTTTAACTTAGAAATAAGCCAGAAAGGCAGAAAGTGTAGAACTCTCCGAGTCGTTACTTTATTTGGCGCAGTCGGTAGGATGACAAAAAGATTTTAACTACGAATAATCTCAAACGCGAGTTCTATTTCGATTAAAAGTTAAAACTGTCACTTTTAAGTGTTAAATACGGCATCAAAGGAACAGCAAGACTCTTGCAACGGCGCCAGATTCATATCTAGGATATTTTTATACACACCATCAATATTATGCGCTACCTCTAATAGTTCAGCGGAAAACTGTTTCAAACTATCCTTACCACGATGTAATTTGAAGGATGCCAATGAATCGTTATATGAGCATTTTAAATAATATGAAATACTGCACGGAATGTGTTTCTGTATATGCTCAGTATTTTTCCCGCGAGTGTCATTGAATATTTTCCAGGATACACTCTAAATCGGCGTACAGAACAAATGGTACTTTTTCTTTATAACTAACATTTTTTAATTTTTATTTTTTTCATTCGGACAAGTGATTTTACTTTTATATATAAGTATACAATCCCCTCCATGTTTATTTAATAAGGTTTGAGTGCTAAAATTATTTAAGCATCTATCACAAATCCATAAGTGGTGTGTAGCAGCAATTTGAGTTCTTTATGAACTTGAAAGGTTTTTTATCCACATAAAGTGTTAGTATTTGATTCAACATCTATATCATCATCATCATCATCGTTTATTATAAGAAGATGAATTCGTTTGTTATTTCCATTTTCGGATAAGTACACGGGCACAGTTTGATGTTTATTCCTTCCGCATGCTTCTAACGCGTATATATTTATGCTTAAATCGCTCATCTGCTCTTCTATCCGTACATCCTTCAGTTGTATAGGAAATTTAATATCTTTATAGTGTAAAACGTCACTGAAATGTGGATACGATGATACGAGATCCGCACTCATATCCACTGGACCCAACGCGGAAACTATGGCCCAGAGAATGCAATATGTATCGTTATTTTTCGCATTAATTATAGCTTTTTTACGCTTTATATCAGATGGCAATTATTTTATGGGTAAATTTATTAATATTTATTTTCAGGTGTAATATCTCTGAATGTGCCCAACCCGAATCGCGCTCCTGAAAGCGTTCTAATTTCACAAGAAGTTTTTCACTCACATTAAGTCGATACCAGTTTTAAATATCTGTAGATTATTAAGGGTACTGAATGTTTTAATATAGGTCACACCAGTATGTAGCATGATAAAATAGGCACTAGGTATAGCATTTACTTTTAAAAACTCTTGCATTTATTGCGTTTTTAATTTTATTGGTGAATAATCTAAACGACTTACCCAAAAATATTTTTGGATCTTTAAAGCTAATATTAACAATGATACCGGTTCTAGTGCGAGAATCGAAACATGATTGTGTCCCTTGCCAAACAAATTTTTTAGTTGCCGATTTTGTCACAGCACTTAATGTCCCACCACCACCTAATTATCTCAATTTTATCCTGAATTCTTCTATTTTTTCACGATAACACTTCAAATGAGAAAAAACTGCTTCAAGTTTAAATATATTATCTGAGAGTCTACGGTCAGACCACTGCCGAATGGCCTTATTTAAAATAAAAATGGTTCTATTGACTTGAGTCATCCAACTCTTGCATTTACCAAGCGTCTTTAAAATTTTTAATGCATCCGTTACATTTTTAACAGTATTGTCAGTTAATTGCGAAAGCGTGTGCTACATTTTTATAACAACCGCGCGCTTTGATGCACTCAAAACAAGTAAAGACAACTAGCGCATTGCTAATATTTAGTGATTTCACTTCGGCCATGCTCGTTAAAACTGGGGGGGGGGGGGTTCAAATGCAGCATTGGATATAAAACACATTTTATAAAATAATTCAATGTTGGTCGCTGACTGGGCGTCATATTTAGGGTGCATATATTAATTAGATAATTAAAGCATTTAGGGTGATCACCCAGCATACCACTTGCAGAAGTGCTTATGATATCTGCGGTGAAAGCAATGTCTAAACAGAGTGAAACAATTGAGCTTAAATACAACGAAACATAAATTAAATACATTAAATTATTTGTTATTAACTTTATAAATAGTGTTCTACTATCACACCTGAAGAAATTGATAATGCTATTTCTGAATCAGTTTTGAAAAGATTTGAATTATGTTTAAATAGAGATGGAAATCAGATAGAACACTATTTATAAAAATTGTCTTATACTATTTTATTGTATCTTTAATAACATAGAAGTTATTCGTTTCGCTGTTACACCCAGTATGTATATATATATATATATATATATATATATATATATATATATATATATATATATATATATATATATATATATACATATATACATATATACATATATACATATATACATATATACATATATACATATATACATATATACATATATACATATATACATATATACATATATACATACATATATACATATATACATATATACATATATACATATATACATATATACATATATACATATATACATATATACATATATACATATATACATATATACATATATACATATATACATATATACATATATACATATATACATATATACATATATACATATATACATATATACATATATACATATATACATATATACATATATACATATATACATATATACATATATACATATATACATATATACATATATACATATATACATATATACATATATACATATATACATATATACATATATACATATATACATATATACATATATACATATATACATATATACATATATACATATATACATATATACATATATACATATATACATATATACATATATACATATATACATATATACATATATACATATATACATATATACATATATACATATATACATATATACATATATACATATATACATATATACATATATACATATATACATATATACATATATACATATATACATATATACATATATACATATATACATATATACATATATACATATATACATATATACATATATACATATATACATATATACATATATACATATATACATATATACATATATACATATATACATATATACATATATACATATATACATATATACATATATACATATATACATATATACATATATACATATATACATATATACATATATACATATATACATATATACATATATACATATATACATATATACATATATACATATATACATATATACATATATACCATATATACATATATATATACATATACATATATACATATATACATATATACATATTTACATATATACATATATACATATATACATATACATATACATATACATATATACATATATACATATATACATATATACATATATACATATATACATATATACATATATACATATATACATATATACATATATACATATATACATATATACATAGATACATATATACATATATACATATATACATATATACATATATACATATATACATATATACATATATACATATATACATATATACATATATACATATATACATATATACATATATACATATATACATATATACATATATACATATATTACATATATACATATATACATATATACATATATACATATATACATATATACATATATACATATATACATATATACATATATACATATATACATATATACATATATACATATATACATATATACATATATACATATATACATATATACATATATACCTATATACATATATACATATATACATATATACATATATACATATATACATATACATATATACATATATACATATATACATATATACATATATACATATATACATATATACATATATACATATATACATATATACATATATACATATATACATATATACATATATACATATATACATATATACATATACATATACATATATACATATATACATATATACATATATACATATATACATATATACATATATACATATATACATATATACATATATACATATATACATATATACATATATACATATATATATACATATACATATATACATATATACATATATACATATATACATATATACATATATACATATATACATATATACATATATACATATATACATATATACATATATACATATATACATATATACATATATACATATATACATATATACATATATACATATATACATATATACATATATACATATATACATATATACATATATACATATATACATATATACATATATACATATATACATATATACATATATACATATATACATATATACATATATACATATATACATATATACATATATACATATATACATATATACATATATACATATATACATATATACATATATACATATATACATATACTATAATATATACATATATACATATATACATATATACATATATACATATACATATATACATATATACATATATACATATATACATATATACATATATACATATATACATATATACATATATACATATATACATATATACATATATACATATATACATATATACATATATACATATATACATATATACATATATACATATATACATATATACATATATACATATATACATATATACATATATACATATATACATATATACATATATACATATATACATATATACATATATACATATATACATATATACATATATACATATATACATATATACATATATACATATATACATATATACATATATACATATATACATATATACATATATACATATATACATATATACATATATACATATATACATATATACATATATACATATATACATATATACATATATACATATATACATATATACATATATACATATATACATATATACATATATACATATATACATATATACATATATACATATATACATATATACATATATACATATATACATATATACATATATACATATATACATATATACATATATACATATATACATATATACATATATACATATATACATATATACATATATACATATATACATATATACATATATACATATATACATATATACATATATACATATATACATATATACATATATACATATATACATATATACATATATACATATATACATATATACATATATACATATATACATATATACATATATACATATATACATATATACATATATACATATATACATATATACATATATACATATATACATATATACATATATACATATATACATATATACATATATACATATATACATATATACATATATACATATATACATATATACATATATACATATATACATATATACATATATACATATATACATATATACATATATACATATATACATATATACATATATACATATATACATATATACATATATACATATATACATATATACATATATACATATATACATATATACATATATACATATATACATATATACATATATACATATATACATATATACATATATACATATATACATATATACATATATACATATATACATATATACATATATACATATATACATATATACATATATACATATATACATATATACATATATACATATATACATATATACATATATACATATATACATATATACATATATACATACATATATACATATATACATATATACATATATACATATATACATATATACATATATACATATATACATATATACATATATACATATATACATATATACATATATACATATATACATATATACATATATACATATATACATATATACATATATACATATATACATATATACATATATACATATATACATATATACATATATACATATATACATATATACATATATACATATATACATATATACATATATACATATATACATATATACATATATACATATATACATATATACATATATACATATATACATATATACATATATACATATATACATATATACATATATACATATATACATATATACATATATACATATATACATATATACATATATACATATATACATATATACATATATACATATATACATATATACATATATACATATATACATATATACATATATACATATATACATATATACATATATACATATATACATATATACATATATACATATATACATATATACATATATACATATATACATATATACATATATACATATATACATATATACATATATACATATATACATATATACATATATACATATATACATATATACATATATACATATATACATATATACATATATACATATATACATATATACATATATACATATATACATATATACATATATACATATATACATATATACATATATACATATATACATATATACATATATACATATATACATATATACATATATACATATATACATATATACATATATACATATATACATATATACATATATACATATATACATATATACATATATACATATATACATATATACATATATACATATATACATATATACATATATACATATATACATATATACATATATACATATATACATATATACATATATACATATATACATATATACATATATACATATATACATATATACATATATACATATATACATATATACATATATACATATATACATATATACATATATACATATATACATATATACATATATACATATATACATATATACATATATACATATATACATATATACATATATACATATATACATATATACATATATACATATATACATATATACATATATACATATATACATATATACATATATACATATATACATATATACATATATACATATATACATATATACATATATACATATATACATATATACATATATACATATATACATATATACATATATACATATATACATATATACATATATACATATATACATATATACATATATACATATATACATATATACATATATACATATATACATATATACATATATACATATATACATATATACATATATACATATATACATATATACATATATACATATATACATATATACATATATACATATATACATATATACATATATACATATATACATATATACATATATACATATATACATATATACATATATACATATATACATATATACATATATACATATATACATATATACATATATACATATATACATATATACATATATACATATATACATATATACATATATACATATATACATATATACATATATACATATATACATATATACATATATACATATATACATATATACATATATACATATATACATATATACATATATACATATATACATATATACATATATACATATATACATATATACATATATACATATATACATATATACATATATACATATATACATATATACATATATACATATATACATATATACATATATACATATATACATATATACATATATACATATATACATATATACATATATACATATATACATATATACATATATACATATATACATATATACATATATACATATATACATATATACATATATACATATATACATATATACATATATACATATATACATATATACATATATACATATATACATATATACATATATACATATATACATATATACATATATACATATATACATATATACATATATACATATATACATATATACATATATACATATATACATATATACATATATACATATATACATATATACATATATACATATATACATATATACATATATACATATATACATATATACATATATACATATATACATATATACATATATACATATATACATATATACATATATACATATATACATATATACATATATACATATATACATATATACATATATACATATATACATATATACATATATACATATATACATATATACATATATACATATATACATATATACATATATACATATATACATATATACATATATACATATATACATATATACATATATACATATATACATATATACATAAATACATATATACATATATACATATATACATATATACATATATACATATATACATATATACATATATACATATATACATATATACATATATACATATATACATATATACATATATACATATATACATATATACATATATACATATATACATATATACATATATACATATATACATATATACATATATACATATATACATATATGCATATATGCATATATGCATATATACATATATACATATATACATATATACATATATGCATATATGCATATATGCATATATGCATATATGCATATATACATATATACATATATACATATATGCATATATGCATATATGCATATATGCATATATGCATATATGCATATATACATATATACATATATACATATATACATATATACATATATACATATATACATATATACATATATACATATATACATATATACATATATACATATATACATATATACATATATACATATATACATATATACATATATACATATATACATATATACATATATACATATATACATATATACATATATACATATATACATATATACATATATACATATATACATATATACATATATACATATATACATATATACATATATACATATATACATATATACATATATACATATATACATATATACATATATACATATATACATATATACATATATACATATATACATATATACATATATACATATATACATATATACATATATACATATATACATATATACATATATACATATATACATATATACATATATACATATATACATATATACATATATACATATATACATATATACATATATACATATATACATATATACATATATACATATATACATATATACATATATACATATATACATATATACATATATACATATATACATATATACATATATACATATATACATATATACATATATACATATATACATATATACATATATACATATATACATATATACATATATACATATATACAATTACATGGATACTATTATTAAA